>WAAB01001470.1:24604-122896 GCA_013389865.1 Piaya cayana | reverse complement strand
TGATTCTATGATTCTATGACATTCTTGAGGAGAAATTGCTTCGCAATCAAGTCCCCCAGACAACAAATTCCAATGCCCAAAGGGAGATGCAGCCAGGTTCTTCACACAGGCACATGACGCAAGGATAGGACATAATGGATATAACTTGAAATAATAGGTTTAGGATGGCAAAAGGTTTTTTTTTTCAATGAGGATGCTCAGGCAGAACAGGCTGCCCAAAGAAGATAAGCAGTCTCTCTCTACCCGTGGAGGTTTTCAAAATCTGAATGGATAAAGTGCTGAGTCACACAGATCCAACCTCAAACTGACCTTGTTTTTAGCAGGACATTGGAATAGAGACTTCTGAGGTCCCTTCCAACCTGAAATATCCTGTGAGTCCATATTCAGAGGCCACTGCACCAAAAATGCCTTAGCCACTGCTACTCCAGTGCCTATGCACCCATGCACACGTATAGGTGCATGTGCTTATGCAGATGAACATGTGAAAATCCAAAACAGTTTAAATTGAGATTATCTGGGAGAGAACCCAGGAGACATCACAGTTGAAGAATTACATCCCTGTCACCTTATCTCCAGACCCAAAACCCAGGTTTCTTACAAGGGTTCTAACCATGAGGACTTTTGTTGATTTCTCTCTTGGTTCTTAGGTTATTAGGAACAGTTCAAAGCAAACAGAAAACCCGGTGGATTTGTATGAAAAATATTACTAGATTTGACATCATCATGTAAGATATTTGCATCTTTAAGGACATGTTTCATAGACAGAGTTACAATATATCTAGTGTCTCCAGTTTGGACACTTTTTACTGTGAGTATCATATCACTTATTGTGAGAATTGTATAACTAAGATTTTTTCACTCCTTCCCATAAAGCTAGAGTTCTGTGAAGTGGGAGAAAAAAAGGTTTACTGATAGAAAGTTGTGGTGAGAACCTTAGTCCCTTCTTAAGTATGTTTCAAACATTTTAATCAGCAGACAGCTCACTTGCCTACTGTAACCTCAATGGATAACAAAGTTTTGAAAAACAGGAAGAAAAGCCAAAACGTAATTTGATAAGATCGTTTTTAAGCCAGCCTAACGATCTACAAGTGTCCTATTTCATGACTGAGAACATTCAGAGCTCTCAGCACTGACCTCTTCTGCTGGCCTAAATCAGCTCAATTCCAATGGAAGTCAATTGAATAACAGTGATCTACAGCCCTTCCAATTTTGTCTCAAAATCTGATCTCTATTTTAATTTAATTGAAGAGAGGGCACCTGAAGTGGTAGAAATTCAAACACAACGTAGCTCAAGTGGCTCAGGGAAGTTGTGGTCATCTTTTCACTTTAAGATTCTCCAGTCTCATGAGTACACTAAATTAATTAGAAATATATAATAGCTGATACACAACTCTCAAGACGATCAGCATTGTAAACAATGTAAACAATATTTTGTAATTTATGTTTCCCAAAAGCTATATTAAAACCTAAAATAGATCTAATAAAGTTCACAAAGAGCAAAAGAAAGGGATGGGAGATAACACAGTAATTACTATTCAGAATAACAGCGGGTTTTTCCTAGCTATAATCAGTGTGTAGTTACGGCCCCACAAACAAGTTAACACATAAATGAAAAGCTAGAAAGTAGTACCTTGCTTTATGGTACAAATCTGTGGTCTCTTCAGGCTTTTTGTCTTCATTGCTGTCATGGACAATTGGAAACCTGTAGTTTTTAAGCTGCAACTCTCCTAATCAGTTGCACAATCCAGAGTTATACATTAATGCTCTGGAAAAGCCAGTTTACTAATAAAAAACACCATAGAGAATGACAAATGCAAGGATTGATTTATTTATCTGGCTATTTATCTGGCTATTCATTTATTTGTTTGTTTAAGGCAAAGTATGAGGACAAAGTGATTCTGTTCTATGCACGAGAAATAATACAATATCAAACCAAAAAGAGAAGGGTTTTTTACAAAATTGAATAATAAACACACACCACAGCTTCTTAATGTTGCACTGGCATCCAGTTATCTTCTGTTCTGAATTCAACTTCAATGTTTTAATGTCAAGAAAGCCTTGTCAAACAAAGAGGTAGAGGAATTTTATCAACAGGCTCTTCAGATTAAAAGAACATTTTCAGACTTCTATTTTCTCCATTGATTTATACATATTATTTCATAATAGATTTCAAAGATTTCTTTGCAAAATCCAGGTGCCACCATTCCACATTGATCAATGGAAGATCGGCCCAATAACAGCTGGAGAAAGAGGTGATAGTTGAAAGATTATTTGCTTCTTTGGGTGAATAAACCTATTAAATTATTTTTATCATCACTATTCAACGTAAAATTACAGAGCAAACAAAATATATTCTACATAAAGAGTATTAAAAATGGGCATTGTGCTGACTGGTTAAACAGAATGAAGTTGGTTTTAATGCACGGGTTTTCACTACTGTAAAAATCCCACTGTTAGAAAAGCAAAGAAATAAAGATACAAATGGCACTATTATCTCTGTGGAAAACTGATTCCTTCTCAAAAGTGATATTAAAAGATGAAAATTAGAAGTATATGTTCTATATATATACACATACAGAGGTAATGATTTATACTGAATTATTTGTTTACTTTTTTCTCGCCTGGGAGGAATATACACTTTACTGAAACTTCAGAGTCTGTAACCAATACATTTACTATGTGGTTTTTTTGGTGGGAATTATTTTGTAAAACAGATCACCCCATAATAAATCTCTCACAAATCAATGAAGCAGCTTTGCATAGTGAGCAATCACAGAATGTGTATTTGTTTTATATTATTTGTCCCAGAGCTTTCTAGAAATAATTCTTGATATGTTATTTGCTCACAAGAAATGAAAGTATAGGTACTTGTGATAAAAAAAACATGATAATAACCATCAGTAAGGAAATATCAGTCCATTCTCAAACTACATGTTTGCCAGCATGACATTGAAAATGTATGCAAGTGTCAGACTGTGCGTAAACACTCAAATTACCATTACAAAATGACTAAATGGGTCTAGCAGTGCACTAAAAAACTAGTTGCAGTTAGTCAGTGCAATCTAGGCGTCCAGACAGTCATGACTGAATGCTTGCTACATCTGAAGAAAAAAATTTGAATAGCTCTTCTAGGACCCCTGACATGGCAGTGTGAAAAGCTAATTCAAGACAGCTAACCAAGAGAAACCAAAATACTCTTGCAACCTTGTAAGCAAAAAAATATGCATTTTGGCTGCCTTAGGTTGGGCAGCCTTTTGCACAGAAAGAGAAGTTGGAAAGAGAAATACAGTAATCTTGTAGAGCTCTGAAAAAATAGATTTGCTCTTAACTCTTCCACCAGACGATGAAAATGATGGAAACAGCATTTCCTATAACCACAAATTAATTCACCTATTTGTCAATTGAAGCCAATGTTTCTTGTAACTCTCAGGGCAGTTGGCAGCAACCAGCTTGGCTCTCCGGGCTACTGGCTGGAGGAGACATTGCAAAGTCTCCAAACAACAGCTGATTTTGATCTTGCTCTTTAGAAAGCTTTCAGGCTGAAATGCCCAAACCTGTTTAAGGAAGGAAGCTAAACTGGAATAATTGGAGCACTGTGGTTTAAATCCCTCTATGACCTCGAATAACTGCAAGTGAACTTGTAAAATTGATCTGATTTCAGTGAAACAGTAACAAAGATCTTGCAAAGCCATACACAAAATGAGTATCATGCCAAGGACTTGTACCTAGGTAAAACTCATTTATGAGTGCTATCGATAAACATGCCTTGTTAATCCTTTTCCAAGATTTGACCTTCAAAATTGTTTTATGAACAGTCAGCAGAAAGCCAGTTGTATTGTTTCCCAAGCCAAAACCAAAGGCTACATGTGAACAACATGCCAGAAAAGAATTATGGCTTAGGAGGCCTCCTTTGAAACACAGACTTGATGTACAGATGAGAGGTATGATAAAAATATTAATGACATTTCTTAATAGTCCTGTCAGTCCACTCATATTCCTATTAGTATATAATTGGTTTAGTGGTATCATTGGCATCACTTCTGCCTTCATGAGACTGAGATAAGGCTAATTTTTTTACCCAGGCCAGACTTCTCAATTGCTGGCTCAAAAGTAATTGCATTTATCAGTAGATGGGTCTGACAGTCTTGATGCCACCAGAATATTGGTTACATTTAATTTATACACCACTCAAAATCTCCTTTGGCAGCATCACACACACAATGAATAAAAAAATTACAATATTCTACTGAATAGTTGCTGAAACAACTTAGTATTTAAGAGAGAAAATACAATGAGGGCTGGGTTTGTTGGGTTTTTTTAAATTCTAAAAAAAACCCTAATCAAAATCCCTAATTCTAAAATTCCCTAATTAAAGCATCTTACTGTTTTATTTTTCTCTGTTCTAGACTCTTCTTAGAAAAACTGTAGCCTTTCTTTAAGCAGCTTAATCTTTTATTCTTTTGCCTGAAATTTTGTCCCAATTTAAAACTGGAGATTCATCCCAGCATACAACCACAATAACAAAAGCTACTGTGGATTTCATGATTAACATTGATAATAATTTAAATTGTAAATTTGTTGTCTATTGTTCCACTGCTGCTAGGAAAGCAGTACATTAAGCAAAGTTCCATTTCTGCTACCAGGAGAGACAAACACTTAATCAGAGAAGAGTTTCAGAATACCCCCCTGTTCTACTGCTGTTTAACTTCATTAAGTTCACAGCCAAGCACTGTTTTGATTTGAGCCCCTATAATTCATAAGAGCACAGACTCTCAAAAGAGAAAGTCTGTTTAGTCTATCTTTATCATCATAATGACAGTAGAAACACAAAATAGCCTCTGGCTCTGGGTGAGTTAATTATCTACCCTTTTTTCCTAGGACACTGTCTTGAAGTACTAACACATTAACCTTGCAGACTGTTCTCTTAAACCTTCTGCACAGCATGAGATTGCTACCAGTCTCAATGGGTTAGCATCAAGTTCTCTGCTCTCCAGGGTTACTCAGGTCACTCCTCATTGCCTGGAAGATTGATTTCCTTCTTAAGGAAAGGGTAAGTGACAGGGTAAGTTTAAGTGTACAAACACTAGAATTAAGCGATGGAACATATTCTGAGTATAGAAAAGCTAAGTGAAACAAATCCACTGTTAACCCTGAAGAAAATGAAACGCTATCAGTGAACAAGATCTTTTTTCCACTAAAATATTCATTCATACTTATTCTAAAAGTATATTCAAAATACATGTTTTAATGACAAGGACTAGGACTCTCCAACAATACACTTTGGCTTGTCAATATCATAAATGTCAGAAAGGTTTTTATATAAATATAATATATTCGTATTGATACATAACAGAAGATGCGAATCTTCATCCACCGTAAGAAATCAGTATTTATTATTTTGGTGCAATCCACTATATAACTATCCTTCTTGTAAGATGATTATTTATCAAATTGCATCAAATACAAATGCAGTAAATATTTAACAGACTACTTTAAGTACAAAAGAAAGATTAAAAAAAATGTAATCTATAATTTTCCAGCTCTGACTACATGTTTTCATTTAAGCTTTTATTTTTTACTCTTCACTGACTTTGAACAATAAAAATGGATTCAACAAATTTACGTATTGGTTCTCAGCATAAATGCTAAGCAATTGAAATAAATATCGATTCATTTAACTGCTTGGAAGTGTTGCTGCGTAGCTTCACTAGAAAGAGCACATCTTTTTTAATTCATTCAGTTCTGAAGGATTGTTTGGGTTTGCCTTTTAGTAGGTATTTGCTGATAATACTCTTGTTAATTAAATTGTGATAACACTCTAGCTAATTAAATGGTAATTTTTGTAAGACAGCTGTAATGTATTGCTATCATAAAATGAGTATCATTTCTGAGCAAGACAGAGACAGCTTGCATTCAGCTTCATTTCATATTGCTGAATTTTTTTAATCTAAGAGTTTTTTCTAGATACCAGGGGGGAAAGCATTAGTAACTGATGAGCACATGAGCCACAAGCTTTTAGATCACTATGTAGTCTATAGAACATCGTCCTTCATCAGAAGCAATCATCTTTGTCAACGTGTTACAGAAAACTTTCTTCAAGACATCTGTTCTTTTGGGTCTTAAGGTCAAAGTGATAAACTACCAAAAGATACTATCAGTGGTTTACATTATGCCCTAATAAAGATATCTTTGCAAATTTTAGAGATTCTGCTTCCAAGCTCTCACAGCACACATCTGTCACACAGTTTCTGGAAAATACAATAAAACTAACAGCAACTTTCAATAAAATTTAAGTTTTTCAAGTTAAACGATGAAATATCTGGTTATGAATGGCCACAAAAGGCAGAATAATCTTGTAATTCTGGTTGAGAATTTGATCCCAGTGTAGTCTAGTTTTGTAATGAGTAAAAACTGGTCTTTACAAGGAAGAAATTATGCAAATAAAATTATGCAAGTCTCAGTCATATCTCACTACTGCATGGCATCTACAGTGACTTAAATCTGTCAAGATCACAGGCGAGATCCATAATGACTCAGGTAACACACTTGGAAATCCCACAGAAACATTGAGGATACACAAAATAGTACTCACAAACAATTTTCTTGAAGTAATCACTTTGTATTATAAGCTTTTAAGGAGCATTTTAATAAAATCATTTACTTCGCAAGATGGTCCTATTATTCCTTTAGGTGAGTGTCTTCTCACTTTTTTTCAGATATTTCACAGCTCTTAGTATCCAACTTCATGCTGCTTTTAGGAGACCAATTCAATTATGCCCTTTTAGTCTCAGGCAGAATTGAAAGCTTTAATAGGTGAAATGGAGAAGTCCATTTCATTGTACATAGCTCCATAACCTTAATACCTTGATAATACATTTATCAATGGCAGAGAATGACCTGTTGGTTGACAGCCAACTGAACATGAGCCAGCAGCGTGTCCAAGGGGCCAGGAAGGCCAATAGCATCTTGGCTAGCATCTGAAACAGTGTGGACAACAGGACCCAGGAACTGATTCTGCCCCTGTATTCAGCAGAGGTAAGGCCATTGAGGTGCTGCAGTGTGTCCAGAGAAGAACAACAAAGCTGGTGAAGGGGCTGGAGAACAAGTCTTGTAAGGAGCAGTTGANAGGTAAGGCCATTGAGGTGCTGCAGTGTGTCCAGAGAAGAACAACAAAGCTGGTGAAGGGGCTGGAGAACAACTCTTGTGAGGAGCAGTTGAAGAAACTGGGGTTGTTTAGCCTGGAGATTAGGTAGCTGAGAGGAGACCTTATCACCGTCTACAATCACCTGAAAGGAGGCTGTAGAGAATTGGGTGCTGGTCTCTTTGTTCAAGTGATGGATGATAGGATGAGAGGGAATGGCCTCAAGTTGCATCAGGGGAGGTTCGGACTGGACATTATGAAAAATTTCTTCAACTAAAGGACTACCAGGCACTGGAATAGGCTGCCCAGGGAAGTGTTTGACTCACCACCCCTGGAGGTATTTAAAAGACAGGTAGATGAAGTGCTTAGGGATATAATCTAGTAGTGGAGAGGTATGGTTGGGCTTAAAGAACTCTAGGGTCTTTTTCAACCTAATGATTCTATGATCAAATTTGAATACACATATTTGATTTCTGTTATAGCACACAGAAGGCTAAGATGTCTGAGCTGCTAGAGTAAGTTTATGCAAATCTGTATAGATATAGCTGGACTGACAGATAGGCACTTACACACAAAACTAGAGTTTCAAGATAGGAGATGGATTTAATTTTTTTGAAATCACTTGAAAACAGTTCCATTTTATAAATTAGTAGTTGAAACTGTAGAGATGCCTGGCCCACACTTGTTGACTGCACTTCCAGAACTGACCTCAGACAGGTCACCTGTGCCTGATGATCATTGGCTGGATGAGACTTGTTGCTACAGCCCCCTGGCTCTGCTTGCCTTGCTCAAGGGCTGTGGGACAGCAGCAGAATCAGGGCTGCTTGTGCTCCTCTCCAGCAGCTGAGCCCAAGTATGGCAGTTTTCTGAAAAAATACAATTCTCAACTACAGGTGGCATAGAAAGAAAAAGTTACCTTTGTGACAATTGTTTTACACCTTCTGAGCAAGTCTACAGTAGAAACTGACTTTCAGAATCTGAGTTTTCTTAAGTCTGCTTGTTCTGAAAGATTTCCGTTTAAGTACATCTTAGAAAAAATGACTGCATCACTATCACTCTTGAGTTTATTTAATTTGTTACCTGTACTTTAGCTAGCCTTTGTATGACATACTTCTGACAACTTCAGAAAAGTAAACAGCAACCTCAGCCTTAACATGCCTTACTGTCAATACTAATATTCAATCAGGTAGTTCAGCTATTAGTGAATTATTGCTGAAATAGCTTCAGCTTTAACTCCTACAGTACTTTTGATGATATTTAGGAGGAATATTATTTCTCTAGTTCAAAAAGAAAAAGGCAAAAAGATAGGTGAAACATTTCTTAGAGAAATATCTAATTATTAAGTGCTAGTAGAAGCATTAATAAAATATATTGACAGGCCTCTGACATCTTTCACTTAGTTCTCGAGGAAAATTTTTCACTCATTAAAACCCAAGAAGCACCCTATTAGATCTTCTAAGTCAACCTATTGGTCATAAAATAAGTTGAGTTTTAAAATAATGACCACTGATGTAAGATTAATGCTTGGTTATCTTTGTGAAATTGATAATAGTGACACACAGTCTTGCCAGAATTAATGGGCCATACTGAAGTGACACAGAAAGGGCAGATACTGCTCAATTATTTTTTTAGAACTTCTTTTTTTAATGATGGAGTGCCATGAGAAGCAAGTTATGTTTCACTTTCACTTGAGATCTAGAAGATACAATTTTAAAAAACAAAGTATCATAGTTCTTATCATTTATACTACAGTTAGCTTGTTTTGTCTTTTTTAACACTGCATATATTTGAAAGTTTGTGATGGGTATAGGGAAGCAAAGAATTTGGAATTAAGAGACAAAACCAAAACAAATACACAACTGTATACAGAAGTATAAATTTCTCTGTATCTCATTTTTAATTGATAATGAATCAAAGTTGCAAAATAAATAAACCAGTATTTGGTTTTCTAAGAACAGAATGAGGCAAAACTCTTTGATAGATGTTAATGATCCAGGGTTAAGTGTATCCACTCTCTCCTATCAGGAGACATACACTGGCTGTTCTTCAGGTATAAGTGCATTAAACTCACCAGTCTCTACTCAGCATGCATATTACATTTCTTATATGTTTTGAGTCACCTCAAGTTCACAGTCAAGAATAGACACATAAGGAAAGTAATAATATCCTCCCTACTTCATTACCTCGATAGACTTCCTCTTCCTTGGATGTTCCTCCTGAGAAAGGTATTCTTAGCAGAGTAGCATCCTAAGGATTCTGTAGGATGCATCCATAAGCAGCCAGTTGAGCTGAATTTATGACTGCTTGCTAATGCAGAGCAGTGATGGAGCCCGAGGCAGACAGGAGTTCTTGCAAAAATCTCCAGTGCCATCTATTTTGCTTTGATAGAGGAAGAAAGAAGCTCAGCCACATTTAACTAAATTACACTGAACACTGATACGTGAATATGGTGTCAAAGTTAAATGAAGTGCTATGTGAAGATAATATTTTCCTTCATTGCACAGACCAGAGCTAATCAAAACAATTAACTAAGCTTTTAACCCAACCAATCATACTGACTGTTATTGTGTATTACTCTTCCCAAAAAGATTTCTCCTTTTTCTACTATGATGGAAGAAGGAAATGCATTAAGTGTAGCAACACAATAAGCACAGAAAGTGAAAATTATGATGACCCTAGACCTGTCTCAAAAGACTGTATAGGAGAGCCAATAGTGAAAGAATTGGAGACAATAGATATGCTGGCACCAAAAGTGTCAGTCTTACACTATTCACAGGGGTGGGCAGTATAGAAACTAGAATTTGTCCTTTTCAACATACAATAATGCAATTTTTCATGCTACCTCATTAGTAAAATGAGAAGCAGAAGTGATTTCCTCACTGATATTCTGTCTTTGATTAATAGACAGCAAATATAATGTAGCTATTGTCCTGACTCAAAGAAGGAATCAAAGTTCAGGGATCCTATTTGTGACAAATGGCATTAATAAATAAATACTTCTTGATAATCAAAGCTCTGAATCGATCTTCAAATTCTTTAATAAACATGCAGCGATCAAGTTTTGTAAATTACAGACTCATCAGGTTGTCAAAGCATTTATTTCAAAATGATCACCAGCATATGCACAATTTGGTGAGACTGTAGGTAGTTTAGCTACCATGTCATTTGAATGGAAAAAGACCAAACTGGTCAGCTTGCTCACATCTCTGCCAAATTAGAACTGCACCTGACACTTGCATCTGAATGTTTGCAGTTTATCTTTTCTTGCTTTAACACAAGACTGGCTTTTAAAGTGAGTGCCTCTCCTTAAGGGAGGTTTCCATTTCAGTTTTATTACTGCTATTGTTGTGTCACAATGCTGTAACAGGGCCTTGTGCTGATTCAAAAGCTGAAGTTACACAAAATGCTGTGTAAGGAAAAATGCTTTGGCAACACATCAGTGTAATTCTAGGCACCTTGTGAGCAGCACCAAGCTGGCAACCCCAGTCCTCTGTATCTTTTCTTTTCATTTTTTTAATCAGAGAAAGTAAACATCAGAGGCAGATTCTTCACAGCCCACATTTACACACAGTCCTTCTCCATCAGTCACCGCTCTCAACTGTCCAAAGATATGGATTAAAGAAAATATGTGAAATCAAGCCTACAGTACTGTTCTGCTCAAGAACCATCATCCTGCTCTGAAATTTTAGCGTGATGGCTGAAATATAAACTGCTAGTTTTATAGAATCCTCATGACTAGTCATTCTATAAGAAAACAGATATCAAATATCAAAAGCAGATCAAAAAACTCCACCATCACCTACATAGCTATCAGCTAAAATTTTAAATGTGTCTGTTCTGCCTTCATGAAGAATGGAAATCATAGGTTCTGCAACAATGGATAATGTTGAAAATAAATGTCAAAAAGACTGAGTCACAACAAAGAAGTTGAATTACTGCGTATATTTTTTTAAACATATGACAAAATTAAAGGAATCTTGATAACTTATGTCATGAATCTAGCCTGCTCCTCTGATCATTAGTCTCAATCTGTCATTTCAGTGACAGAGGCACTATATGCAATTCACTGTGCCACCTTTATATTAGCATGCAAGATTGTAAGTTCAACCATCAAAGTAAAAAGGAACAAAGACAAAACTGAAAAAAAAATCCAATGTCCAGGAAATGATGGCAATTTGCAGAAAATAAATCTAAAGAAAAAGATAGTTGTGGCTAAATCCTGAAAGCTGCAGTATCTGAAGGTCAGACTCGTAGTGCTATCGCAGATACCAATGGTAATGGATAGCAGTAGCACTAGTACCAAATTACTTTAGATTTGAGTAAGTAAAATGAGAGTACTCAAACTTTAAGTATGCTGTAACTTTCTGTGTCAGACAAAGCCCTGTGTTCCAAAAGTACAGCAATTTCAAAAACTTCTGGATAAAAAAAAAAAGGGTAAGCACCATCAAACCAAATTCAGAAGTCATTCTGCTACTATTTAAGACTGTTTCAGTGAAATGGGCAGATCTCTGACAATCCTTTGCCTTTTCCACTCTCTAGTCTGTATAAAACATTTTAAAAAATGCTATTTTTTTCAGAGATTATACATTGGCAGCCAGAATGCAGTACTTGAGAATACCCTGATGACAGCTGCCTGTGTAAAATAGATCAGTCCGGAGCATACTGGGTGGAAAAAAATCTGCCAGTCATTTCATCAGTAGAGAGACATGAAGAGAGGCATTAGCAGAATGACAAAAAGTGGAAGAAAAATAGAGAAAAGAGGGTGGTGAGACATGGACTGCAGCATAAGTAATGGAAGAAGGAAGAAGAAAAGGAACCATACTGTGAGGATGAAGACCAAACAGAACAACATGAAGGTTGAAGCTAACAGTTGGAGGAACACTTGAATGCAATGGTTCCAGACTTTGGTTTGGATCTCTGTGCTACTTAAGCATCTCAACTTATTGGTTATACATCTGAATTAGGGTTCAAACAATATCAATGTTGCTATTTTGATGCATAAGCCTAATTAGAACAGAGGAAAAATACAATGCCTTTTAGTAAGAGTGATTCTTCACATCTTAAAATCTTATCTCTACCATTAATTTGTTATCTTTCAGATTATAATACTGATTTGAAATTCCAGACAGCATCAGCACCTAAAACTAGCCCAAAATACTTAGACTCACATTTAAAAAAAAAAAATAGTCCTTAGGGGCACAGCATAACCATGAGCCTCTTTAACATGCCCATATTCATGGCAAGGAAGAGGAATTTGTGTGATCTTAGGCCTTCAAATCAATACACTTATCAATCCGCACTAGCTATAGAGACAGTTGCCAGCAGTACCAAAAGCCAATTAAGAATGTTTAAGTGTAGCAATGAGCCAGAGTTACCCATTGGTATCTTCTTCCATTTTGGTTCATCCTAGTTTCATCCTCAAGTTTGTATCTTAAAAAAACTGTTCTTTTCTTTCAACACCTGGTGGTGGTGCTGTTGCTCCTTTCTATACAGTAGCTTAATCTTTCCAGGTTTGACCTGGGATGTGAAAAACCCCGAGTGCATTATCGAGCAGAGTGCTACAGTAGTCTTCCTATCCTCCCCCATCTTCTCCAGAAACGGTTAGCTCAGGTATCACTGCACATCACAGTATGTGCTAAGTACCTTAAAATTCCACTGGAGAAGGATAGTTTTTGTTTTGTAGGAAAAAAAAAAAAAAAACACCAAAAAAACCCCGACAGTTTAAATAATGGGAAGAAAAGACAGTAGGATGACATCAGAAAGTCAGTGAATTGACTAAAAGCAATCGAATTGGAAAAAGAAGACAAACCTCCTGGATTTGAGGCAGTGTTCAGGAAGCTTTTCTGAGAATGGGATTTCACTCATATTACTAGTTCGATTTTATCCAGATGACTAAACTTACTAATTTAAGGTGAACGAAGAGACAAAAATGTAGAGCTGTAAATATCCCCCAACCTTCTTCACACGTTTATAAACAGGAACTACCATTAAGAAGACAAGTGGCTGCTAAATTTGAGAGATTCTTGTGAGTGATAAGCACAGCATACTTTCAGTGTAGCTCTACTGATCAGAATTTCCAGTGTTTTATAAGACAAACAAGTTCTAAAGGAAGAAGTATATTCCCTTGATTCATCGTTTATGATTAGTATCAGGTACACATCACAGCAGATTAAAATCTGCTTCAAATGTAAAAATAAATGGTGCAGGCTGAAAAAAATGTTAAGTCACAGCAGCAAGAAAATGTAAATCAAAAAGTGGTACAGCTATGTAAATTTGTCAAAATCCTGCCAATTATTTAACAAATATTTAACAAAATGAGGAAAAAAACCACAGAGTTCTGATAAGAGAACTCTCATTTAAAAGTTCTCATATTTGAGTTGATAATTAAAATGTATGAACAAAAATGAGTTAAGCATTAGCAAGGGCTTTTTCACAGTTTGCAAATCAACTACGTGTCAAAGTAGAGCTATCCTGTTAAAGAAAAAAAACAAACACAAAAGACAAAAACATGACTAAATCAAGCAGGACCAGATTAATACTTATGCACTATAGGTCTGAGATTAGGGCACCAGCTTTCAGAATAATGTAACGAGACCAGAAGCCAAATTTTCATTAAACAAGCACGTTTCTCATCCCTACAGTGCACAGGAGAAAGGAACAGAGAAAGAGAAGAGCTTAAAATCAGAAATGAGGGATAATTAATGTCCACGTCTGCAGATAACTCCAAGGGATTTAAACTGCAGCAATAAAGTAAGTCATCATGGAAAGAGCAGAATTACACTCAAGACAAGGGAAGCAAGCAAATCCAAAGATTAGTTTTGGTGTTGTCCTATATTAACCCAACATCCTGGATTCTGTTCCTCAACTGTTGCTGACTTGGGTATTATACAATACAGTACATCTTTTTTTTCCTGTTTCTGAATAACAAATACACTTAGAAATGCTATGCTGAGTGATCTTGCTTTAGAAGCACAGTTTTCCTACCTCTCTGATCTTTTCCTGATGGTTCCTATTTACTGTCTTCACACAACCCAGACAATCCTTAAAGTTTACTAAAATCAGGAAAAAAAGAAAATTTGGGTAGGGTGCAGGAAAAATAAGAACTAGAGGGTAAGGTCAGTTCTTGGGAAAAAAAGCCCATGTAGCTAAAGGAAATAAAACCGTAACAGTAGTGACTAGTAAGAAGAGAAAATTGTAATTATCATAGATTTCAAAACATTCAATGTCGAGAGAAAACAGCAAGCACCAAATGTCAGAGTAGCATTATAAGCAGAGACAGACACAGTGATGCGGGTCAAATGGCTATGTATCTGCACAATTGCACCTACATCACCTGAGCATGTATTTAAACTTTGGACAGGGCCACATTAATTTGAAAAAAGGAACTGCATCCCTCTCTATCAGCCACACTCATAAATCCATGCTTGTGCAGTCACAGCTTGCCTTGTTCTGATCACAAAGAATGAAAAAACTTTTCATCTGACACCCCAGTAACTATATGTCTATGTCAGGGCAATTCGTTCCTAAATTCAACTGAACTGAGACATCCCTTCTCTGCTACTGCAATCGCACAGTGTGCATTATCATTTCATGATTTATTTGTTCTTTTGCACCTAGACAAAATGCTAAAAAAAAGAATAAGGAAATGCAAATAGAAAATAGTCATTGATGCCCTTTCCAAGCATTTTCTTATTCATCACCAAACTTAACATTGCATCTAGAATGCCAAAAAACTCACAGGCAACCTACTCCCGAGATTCAGACAGATTAATAAATAAATAAGCATTGTCCATTCCTAAAGGTTATGATTCCTTTGATTTCACTCATTTAAATGTGATCATCACAGTATGACTCATGTCTAGATGCAGATATCTAAATGCCTATAATGTATATTAATCCCTTGAGGTCCTGGGAGATCCAGTCAATCAAGTCAATAGAGTCTAATAAATTTCCCAAGTTGCCCTAAAAAAGATATCTAAAGTCAATGAGCTGAACAGACCTCCAGACTTTTGATTAGCGTGGTTGACTTTGAAGAACTTCTAAATTTAGATGTCTGAATCTGAAACTGAATTTCACTCCTGGGTCTCATTTCTGTTGTCCCCACATACAAATAGTGTCTCCAGCTGCCACTCCAGAAGGCCACGTGTCACTCCAGTCAGCCACACACAGACTTGTTGGATACTAAGCATCAAAAATGACCTATGTGTGAATAACTTAACTCACTCAAATGCCAAAACCAGCCTCTTGATCTATTTGGTTTTGCAAGTATTTATGAAGCATATGCATTTGGCTCCATAAGCTTTTTTAGAGATTTCAAACCTAACCACACATTCTGGGCTTTATTCAGGTTGTTGTATAAATATAAATCTTGATCTTACTGACCTCATTCTGATATCACTTGAAAAGTTATGCAGGATTGTCAGAGAAATTCTCTCTTCTATATATACATATGGGATATGAAGAAAACACTATGAGAATATATTTTTCTTAGTCTTCCTAAATGTCCTTTTACTCTCTGGAGAGTTGTGAATTGTAGGGATTATTCAACTTTCTACCAGAAATTGTTCAGCTGAAACTTTCTAGGATTTTGTTTGCCTTTTTCAAAGCCCAATCACATTATTAATTCACTATTTTTCTTCAAAAGAATACAAACTCCAGCTTCCCCTATCTGTTTCTTTGATGCAGTGTATTCTCACTCTACAGCATACATTCTTGTTAGCTTTTATTAACAATCCCTATTAATTCTCATTCCAGTTCTATTTCTCCACTCCTCAGGAGCTTTCTTTTTAAAGCATCAGTGCCAACTACAGATTGGTATTCTCCTACAGGTGTGTTTCATCAGTTCCTTCACAAAAACCTTAATTTGTGTGCTCTGGCCACTGATAAAATAGGATAGCTCATAGGGCAAATGTTTGATAAATTCTGTCATTTACCTATCCTTGCCCTTGAAAACAACACCACCTCCTCCATCAACCAGTTATATTAGTCTTATAATACAGTAGCTTGTTAGTTACTCTTTTTACAGCCCTGACTAATACCAACATCTTCCATTTAAAACTCAATTTCTCCAAAAACCAGAAACAACCAAAGCAGAATCAATTATTTTTTGATGAAATTTCTGCTAGTTTCTAGTTTTACTTGTCAGAGAAAGAAAGAAAAAAATACAATTTCAAAGGATAGTTTCTTCACTTTTTATTTTTCCCAAAACTTTCTTTTGGAAATAGCATACACTAATCTATCAGTTTTGTTCCTCTGCCAAGCAGACAGTTCAAACTAATGAATTAAACCATATTACAAAGGTCTAAACTAAAGTAATGATACAACTACAGGAAAAGTACAAAGGAGAAGTAACCTTGAGCCTGTTTCCATACAATGTGTTATGATTACAACTCTATTCATCTTTCAGGACTTGATTCACAAAAGGGAAGTCATGTTTGACCATCTTGATAACTTTCTAACAAAATTAATGACTTAGTAGAGAAGGTGAGGAGAGCAGTGGATATTGTCTACCTTGGCTTCAGAATGCCTTTCATCACAGTCTGCCATTAGATCCTCACAGAGAAGCCACTTATGTATGTCCCAGATGAGCAGATGGTGAGGTGGATTGTAAATTACCTGAACAGCTGAGCTCAGATGGTGATATGAAATCTAGTTTGAGTCCAGTAACTAGTGGTGTACCCCAGAGGTAAATACTGGATCCAACATTGTTCAATACATTCATTAATTATCCGGTTGATGAGGCAGAGCGTATCCTCAGCAAGTTTGTTGGTAAAACAAAACTGGGACAAGTGGCTGATAAAACTAGAAGATTGTGTTGCCATCCAAGAGACCTTGACAAGCTGTGGAAATGGGGTGCCAGGAACAATATGAAGTATAACAAAGGGAAGTACAAAGTCCACCTGAGGAGGAAGACTCCCATGCATCTGGCATTTCATGAGCCATAAGTAAAGTAAAATACAGAAAAATTAGGAAAAAAAAGTATTCTTGTCCAGGGAAGCTGAATCTGGAGCATTCCAACACCCCCTTCCTCAAAATCATGCAGAACAGAGTGACAGAGACAACCTCATAGTTGAGAACAAATCATCAAACTTAGATTCTGTGATTGAGCCTGCATTTGCAAGGAACTTAAATCATTGACCCATAAGACCTCATCTAGAGCTTTCCTCTTACACAGATATTTTTTTCTGATTGTTATGCATTATTGAGGCCTGCTGCCATACCACAGAACAAGAACTACCATAATGGAATACCATTGCCTTTGATGCATATTTTCCTATTCCTACAAAGTAAAAACATCACGGGTTTTGTGAAGAAACTACCAAATAACAGATTCAACCACCAGTAGCTGCTCACAATAGCTGAAGAACAAACCTCTTCTGACTCCTCACTGGGGCCAAAGAATCTGAGATCGGCAGCATTCATCACAAATTCATCCACAGTTGAGCTAGTTTTCTTCATAAAACACTGCAAAATGAAGGTTACGTTTGCACCTTCCAGTACAAGGTGCCATTCTAACTAGTGTCAACTTTTCTGTCAGAAAAGGCAAATGATCTTATCCTACCAAAGACAGTTATTTCAAATTTGTTGCCAAATGATTTCTGGTAAAACTAAGGTGATGAACTGTTGAACACTCAGTTCATTAACTGTCATCCAACTTGACATTTCCATCTTTCAAGCAGTATTGCAGAAAATCAAAGACACACAGGACTGCACTTCCACAGCTGCAGAGATAGCCATACTATCTTTAAGAAAAGAGATCATGAAGGCTATTGCTAATGGAATGTGGAAGATTAAAGCAACACCAAAGGAGATAAAAAGTATTTGAAAAAGATCACTTCATATGTCCTTTAGATACAGAGTTCCAAAAGTGCTAACATTAATAAAACAGAATAAGAATATAGTAACAGAAGTTAATAACAGAATAAGGACATAATATTCTAGAGAGAGAATAAGAAAATAAACCTTGGAAGAAATGACTGGTATTATGCTGTGGCACTTTATTAAGTCATCCTGTGTAAATATTACACATTATATCCATGTGAAAGATAGTTGCAGAAAGAAAACAGGTGAAAATAAGAGTACCTATTAATTGAACATGTTTCTGACAAAATCCTCATACCAACACATATACAGAGGAAATAATCACTGTCCTATAATAGATTCTATATGTTGTTACAATTATTCTTTAATTACTGTTTGCTTTATCTACTTTAGTCTTTAAGCCATCTGATATTTGAATCAACTTCTACAAGGGCTTATCAGCTGGATTTCTAGCTTAGGTACTTTCTTTAAAAACTTAAGACAGTTTTCTATATTTCTCCTGTCTATTCAGTGGAACAAGGTAAACATGAAGAAACTTTCATTTTTTTCATTTTCTGTTCTTGTTTGTTTCTTTTGAAATTTGACTTCCCTCTGCACTCCCACCTTTTATTCGTGAATTTTAAAATTAATACTTTCTTGGTCTATTTAGAAAACACAAACTCTACTCTGAAATGCCCTAAAATCTACATGTTCTTTAGAACTTTTACAATTTTCTCCCAGAAGACAGGTACATGGTGCTTGCTTAAGTGTTAACACCTGCTTAAGTGTTAAATGCATCTGTTGCTTCCAGTCATTCTATCTGCCTCAGTTCTTTTGAAGTCCAGTTACCACCTACATTTGACAAGACAGGGATGACACGGGTATCAATTCATTGAAAGAATGAATGTATGATGTCTGTGATTTACTCTTCACATCAGAAATTGTATTCTTGTGTGTGTTGTTTAAACTGATTCACTCAGGGCAATTCATCTCCACTAGCATTATTAGATTTCAAACTGACTCCCACAGCTTTTTGAGAAAATGATACCTGAGGCAGCTCCTGAGACACCTCAGAAACCACGTCTAGAGCAAGCCTGCATGCTGCTGCTCTCTGAAACCTGTGCTGTTTCTTGAGTAGGAAAGTGCTCAGTGTTAAAGATCATTTCTATAAGCAGGTATGGCTAAGCTTTCATCTAGCAAAAGGAAATGTTAGCTACTTCATTAACGATAAGAAATCACATATTTAAAATAATAAAAGAAAAATATTTTAAATATTCCTGGGAGTTCACAGTCAACTGACTCAGCTTTCCTCCTATTAATTAACCAGTGCATCCCTCTCTGTGATGAAAGTTTGTCAATGATTATATCACCTACTTCTGAAATTCTGCTTCTTTGAGCTAATCTCCTTCCTTGGCCTCTGCACAACTTCAATGTTTTACTGAGAAAGAGAAATCTTCCATCTTCAGCCCAGATCTGCCCAAAACCGACCCTTCACCAAGCAAACCATCTTTTGCTAGAGATGCTCTCCTTTCTTTGTCATTCAACTCTCTTGGTTGGTTTATTAGCAGAATCAGCAGTCCAGACTTATATAAAAGATAGTAATGAGAAACAAAGCTTATTGAAATCTCCTCAGCCTATCCTGAATACCTAACTGCTACTTTCAGTTTATATGAACTATAACTCCTGCAACTAGCATCTAAGCTACTTCTCTTCTTTGCAATGGAAAGGGGACAGATGATTCCAAGATCTCAGGTGTAACAGCTGCTTGTTATGTTTGGGTATCTAAGTTACACTCTTGTTGTTAAAAGAATAGGGAACTTTTTATATATATATATGTATAGTTACAATCTCAATTTCACTTCTCTTTCTCTTGGAAGATGGATTACAATAATGCTGATTCAATAAACATGACATTCCTTTCAGTTGCACTGTGGATGAGTTTTCCGCTTCCTTTTTGTAAATAACTTTGAATTTATCCATGTACTACATAAGATTGAACATACAGCCCATTTCAGAGTATGCATATGAAACACTAGCAGCACAAATGACAGATCTGGGACCCAAAATTTTCTCCTCTTACTCGAATTTTGTGAACATTTTATGTCTTGGACTGAGATTTCAGGAACTGATTTTTTTTTCTTTTATCTTAAGTAATTTACGTTTGAATACCATCACTGTTGATGGATCTGTGATCTAAACCACTTTTGCAAGTTTTTCACAGGGATGACAGGTCAGTGATTTCCTCTGTCACTGCTGATTACCTTTTACAGTTTAGGCATTCTCAGGATTCAGAGTCTGCATTCATCTAATTCAAAGAACAGGCACATATAAATGAGAATCTCTAAGCATTCCTGAATTCCTGGTAACATCTCTTCATGTGACTCTGCATACAGTTAAGTTTATTCCTATCCATATAAAAGCCTGACGGTTATATATCTGCACAGTAAAAAACAAATAAATATTGAGAGTCATAAAGAGTTCTTTTATTTCTTTAGGCAAACCACCAAAATTGTGCAGAAGAGACTAATAGGTTCTGCAAAGCCATTGCCTTTTGCCCTTGTGCAACAGAGCAGGACAGGATAGAGAGTGACTGAAAAATTGTGACAGGCTCTCAGCTGGCCATAACCCTGAAGTTGGACTGCTGTACTCTTCTCTTAAAAGTGACCAGACTAAAGAAACTAAAATGGCTTGCAGCATCAATGATTTATTAAAACACACACTAAAACAAATGACTTTCACACATCCAGCTCAGTGCAATATGTTGAGACAGAGTAAAACAGAAAAGGTTTTCAAGCAAATCTTCCCCTTATTCACTGTAACTCACAGAGTAGATCTTTCCATTCTTGTTTTCTAGGCCAGCAATTTTTAACAGCTTCCTGGACTCCAACAAATTCACTATGGTATGCTCAGGATTGCCATCAAGATCCCCTTTCCTGTGGGGAGATCTCTACATGCCCTTCTGCATATCTTCAGCTCCCCTCAGGGGTCTCCCAGCCTGTGCCTGTGCAGCAGCACACCCACTCATCACATTTATCACTCCCCATCTGTCCTACCTCACACACCAGAATTCTGTCTGGCATAACCATGCTCAGAACCCCCATGGGAAAGAGCAATATACCACTACTGCAGCAGCCTGGGCATTACCAACAGACAGCCTCCTGCCTGATGCTCTGCCATATTCTTTTTTTAAAAAGCTGCTGCACATATACATACACTGAAGTGAGTGATAAATGACACAACAGTTGCCACTTATCACAATTCTTTCCAGTGACTGATCTGGCCTGTGTGCAATTAGCACAGAATGCATGAAAAGCTATCATACTTATTATTTTGAAAATCAACAAGTCATTAACTTCTTCAGGGGTGGAAGGAGGAGACAGCCACATTAAGACTGACTACAGGAACCCAGCCACGGCCAGTCTTGTCCAAAGAGTAAACACCTGTTCTTCTTATGTTTCCAAGGACACTGCACAGCAAAGGAGGTTGGAAAACCCTGCTTCTCTGAGCCAAGGAGGACATTGTAGTTCAGATGATTCAATCAACACCTTTCTACTACAAGGCAAACTCAGAACTGGAGTCCAGGGGAACAGAAGCTCCTCTTTGCAAGAATCTCATTTACCTTGAGCAAACAGAAGTGCCTTGTATTGCAAGCACCAGGAAATGCTCTCTAACAAAGAGGCAAGGTGCTATCAGTCACTGGTATCTTCATTCTCAAAGAAGCGTGGTTTCAAGATGTTCAAGGCCAGGCTGGATGGGGTCTTGGGCAGCCTGATCCAATGGGACATGTCCCTGTTTATGGTTGGAGGGCTGAAACTAGATGATCTTTAAGGTCCCTTCCAACCCAAACTATTCTATGATTCTATGATTCTCTCAACTCAGAAACATAGGAAGGTACTGGGGAGATGTGAGTTGTCAGTTGAAAAAACGCTTTCATCAACACACTGAAGATGCCATGAGAAATTCAAACCAGCTGCAATTTATGTTTTTCCACAGTAGTAAAAATAAAGAAAGAAAAAAAAAAAAATATTGTGACCTACAACGTATCCAGCTCTCCATAAATGCACCAGAGCAGTACAAGAATAAGTGATTCATTACTGTCTGCTAACCTACAAATGAGATGAAAAAGACAACGACACTATTGAAACATGCTAAGCTGATGAAAATAACCCAGTTGTTATTTATTTTCCTCTTAAACCAAGCAATATTTTGTGCTGAAAGTTATTTTGCTGGATATTAATTTAAGAGGCCGATTACTTTTTAGAGATTACTTTGAATTTACATATTTTTTTTATAATGAGAGCTTTTATCATTTTAAAAAACAGCTCTATTTGCTTTTTTAAGCCTAGGGATTTTTTCCCTTTATGCTGCTTGGATCTTTTGTGCTCTTATATGACTGTACAGAGGAGTATGCTATTATTTTTAGAATGGTTGCTTTTTATATTCTTTCTTTATTACTTACCCTAGTCTCTTAATCTTTTTGAGATATGTTTGGGTGTTCCATTCATCTGGAGGTTTATTTATTTTTTTTCCCCTGTACAGTATGTCCTGTACTTCCAGACCCGATAGATACTAATTTTACTTTATCTCTCCTTAAAAGTTCACCCTCTTAAAATTATCCCTTCTTAGACTTTGCTAATACATGTTGCAGATTCTGAGCTTCTTGCAAAATACATTACAAATATTCTTCACAGTCTCCCATTCTCTCTCAAAATCAAATTTTCCCAAAAAAAATTTTCATTTACAAAAGGAAGAGGATAAAAGGCACTTAATAGTGTGCTAATAGATAACACATTTTAAATTAAATTGTAATAATAGAAAAAAGCAGAGAATTTTCATATTATAGATGGAACTGCAAATATTATGTATCAGTTGGCAAATTAACTGAGTAATTTCAGAAAAAGCTTAATATTTTAATATGTTTTAATGAAAGTTTGTGTATGAGAACATTAAGTAGGCTGATACAGCATAGAAATTAAGCTTTTTGTTTGCATTTCAGAGACTGACAATCTAGTCATCATAGGTGAAATTTGCACAAGTGGTGATGTCCCACAGAAAGGCCACTATACCTGTTAGCTATTTATCTTCTAAAATCCCATAGAGCTATAAAGGTGGCATCCAAGAAGCAGTTTAGCTCTGTGCTACAGCCTGGTATTCTGCCTGCACTGGGATGGGACTGCACTGTGGACACCCAGATGTCTACGCCAGGAGCAGATATGAGACAAAAAATCTTGCAACGTCATGGGTTATATTGATCCTGACACACACTGACAACCAGCAAGTTCAGTTTGTGCAGAAGAGCACCTAAAAAGGGCCACATATCCTGCCTGTAGGCACATAGCCCAGGGAAGAGCTCCAAGTCTCTGCCAGAGTGGTGAGCACTTGTCTCAGAGTTAAAACCAGTGTTTCTACAGAGAAAGCCCCTGAGATGTCTGATGCTTCAACCCAGACAGAAAGGATAAGGAAAGAGACTTTAGTACAGGTGGTAAGTTGCAATGAGTGCTGAGACCCTTCTTCTAGAGAAAAAGTAAATAACTGCAAAAGATGTGCACAAGTTATGATCTGTTGTGTCAGGTGGCTGAATTAGAGGAAACAGTTAAAAGGCTACACAGTATTAGAAGGTCTGAGACGGAGATAGGTGAGTGGTTTCAGAACCACATTCCTGTTGTGGACACCACAGAGAATAAGGCACCTTGGACCTCGGTGACCCACAAAAGCAGGACTGCTTCACTTCCCACCCTGCAGTTTTACAATCAAAGAAACACATAAAGCTTTAACAGCTATAGACACCAATGAGCAATGTCTGCCAGGAGAAACTCTAGCAGCAGCACACAGTGGATATTGCCAAAAGAAACAATGAATGCTCATAGTGAGTGACTCTGTCAAGGCACTGAGGCATCTGCTGTCCTGACAGGGTGTCACAAGAAGCATGCCACCTTTTGGGGCGCTATGGTCTGAGATGTTGCCAAGAGGGTGCCACAACTCCTCAAGACTACAGGGTACTATCATTTGCCACCCTTCCACATGGACACAAATGATACTGAATGCAGAATCAAAGAAGACTACAAAGTCCTGGGATGCAAGCAAAAAAGTATTGGTGCAGGAGTTATCTCTTCTTTCATTTTACCAGTTAGAAGAAAGGATTCAGCCAGAAATCAGTACAGAATGTAGATCAACTTCTGGCTTTGCGGCTGGTGCTATTGTGAGGGGTTTGGGTTTTATGACAATGGTACTTTCCTCAATACCAATATCCTGTTTGAGATGGATGGGATCCACCTCTCTAGAAGAGGCAACAAAATCTTTGGCAGCAGGCTGCTCAGCTTGCTGAGGCAGACTTTAAACTGAAATAGTTTGAGGGTGGGGTCCAAAGTGGCAATGCTCATCCCATTGCAAGCAATTCAGGAATAATCCAGGGCAATCAGAGTAGTGACAGATGTTCCTTAGCTGATTCCCAAGATAACAACCAGAAGGTTAACCACCTGAAGAGTATGTATATCAATGCACACCACTTGGGGAACAAACAGGAGTAACTCGAGCTCTATACTCAGTCAGAAAGTTATGATATCATGGGAATAACTGAAAACTGGTCAAACATCTCACACTTCCTGCAGGAAGACCTGGATGGGCTGGAAGAATGGACTAATAAGAACCATATGAAGCTTAACAAGGACAAATGTAAGGTCATTCACCTAGGAAAACACAATCCAGGAATGCAGCACAGGCTTTGATCTACCCAGCTGAGGAACAGCCCTGTGGAAAGGGAACTAGGGGTTCTGGTGGACAACAAGCTCTATGAGTCAACAGTGTGCTGCAGTAACAAACAAAGACAACGTGATGTTGGGTTGCTTCAACAAGGATATCACCAGCAGAGACAAAGAAGTCTTACCTGATTCTACCCAGCACTTGTCAGGCCACACCAGGAATACTGTGTTCAGCTTTAGTCCCAACTATAAAAAGATGACGTGGACAAGCTGGAAAGGGTCTAGAGAAGGGCCACAAAGATGATGAAGGAACTGGGAAGCCTGCCATATGAGGAAAAGCTGAAACAAGTAAGTCTGTTTAGCCTTGAGAAAAAAGTTTTAGGGGTGACCTTACCACCCTGTTCCAGTGTTTAAAGGGTGGCTACAAAGAAGATGCAGACTCTCTTCTAACGAAGTGTCACATGGAAAAGATGAGGGGTAATGGGTAAAAGTTACTCCTGGGGAAATTCCCATTGGTCACAAGAGGAAAATGTTCACAATGAGATTAGGAGCTGCAATAATCTCCCCAAGGAAGTGGGGGTTCCACTACATGGGACACATTTAAGATTTAGCAACAGAGTGCTAGGTCATCTTGTCTAGACCTTGCTTTTGCCAAGAAAGGTTAGACCAGATGATCTTTGAGGTTCTTTACAACTTTATATTCTAAAAGTAAATGATTTTTACTAGTAAGATTTAAAGTAAACAGTATTTGTTTTCCCCCAGAAAATGAGATACTAATGCATGTACAATCCTATCCCTGGTCTCTGTCCATGCAACAGATGTTCCATAAAGATGGGTTGCATCCAATCTGAACATGTATTTCTTGTTTGACAGGTGTGTAAAGCACCTCCAGACAATGATTTGTGTTAGATTTCTGGAGGTATTTGTCTTTATAAGAAACAAAGGAGTCCAGAAAGTGATTCTGCCCACCATGAACTGATTGCTAGTAGTTTCCTTCCACTTCAGACCAATATTATGTACATTCTAAGTCACTCAGAAGTTTAGTTCTTTAAAGCCCACACAAAGATATTGCTTAGGTGGTCTTGTCCATAGTCCCTAGTTTTTAATGAAAATCAAGGTCATCTTCTTGTTATTCACAATTGTCATTATTCCTAAGAACTTTTCAAATTATCTCAGAATGATGAGTGGACTTCCCAAATACTAAAAATTATAGTCTCTCTTCCAAAGATAACACATTTCATTTCTTTGAGGTCTCAAGTCCA
This sequence comes from Piaya cayana, assembly GCA_013389865.1. Lineage (NCBI taxonomy): Eukaryota > Metazoa > Chordata > Aves > Cuculiformes > Coccyzidae > Piaya > Piaya cayana. Next base: position 96,995 of record WAAB01001470.1, on the reverse strand, counting down.
AAATATTTCCCAGCAATAGCATTTTCTTCAACCTGGAGTTGAAATTATCACTTCCATTCATGGGTCACAGTTTATAATTATATTCTCCCCCTCAGATCTTATTCATCAAACAAGCCAGCTATAACAGACTTTACAAAAGGTTTTATTTTGCCTGGTTTTGCACATAAATACTGTGTTTGTATTTACTTCAGATACAAATGGTGCCACCTGCTCCTCTTAGTACCCTGACATTTGGTGCTAATTAGATGGACTTGCATTATCAACAGCAAAGTAATACCATGCTGCAGCAGTCACAGTTACCATGGATCCTAATACACTCAGCACTCCACAGTAAATTTAGCAGATCATAAGAAATAAATCTATTCCTCTGTGAACCTGTACCAGTTCTGTAACACCATTAAGGTACATCCTCAAAGCCTGCTAAATTCAAGGGTAAATACCATAATTATTTCTAAATTTTTATTACTGCTTTTTACCATTGAGTCACAGTGGAGGTGAAACAAAATCGCAAGTCGACATTAAATACCTTGGCAGTGCTAATGAAAACAAGTCATACATTCAAGCTGTAAAGGAGACTGAGTCTCAACTGGGGATCAGTTGCCACAAAAAAAAAAGACTACTGGCTCAGTAAGTGTGAATAGACAAAACAATTCATACTTGTAAGACTATCACACTGAATACCTGTTGTGGAAACTCATGATATTTGTTCCTTTTCAAGCCTACCTGAAGGCTTCTAATTATTATACTCTGATTATAAAACCTAACAAACACGAGCTGATCCAAATGTTGTTTCTAGAGAGTGATCTGACATAGTTCAATAAACACTACAGATCGAATTAAATGAGAAGAAGGAAGAAAGGATTACGGTGAGAGCAGAAGGTGAAGAAAAGAAGCTAAAAATAGAGAAATAAACCCATTAAATAAGAAGGCAATACAAAAATAAAGTTAATTCCTTCCTCCTCTCCTTAGAGTGAAATGCATATAACACTAATTCTTCCCATTGGTCTAGAGTCCAACCACTCCATATTTTACAGTGGAGATAAATTAGCATTTTTTGCTTCAGGCATCAGCCATTGTTTAGGGTTCCTTCTCTGTGACAGAATTACCAGTGTTTCTGTGCTCTACACATGTTCTGTGCCACAGAACTGCACCTCTATGAGCTTTAAGACTCCTTCAGACCTGTACCCGATCTCTCATATCTCAGAAAGCAAAAGTTCAGCACCCTGAGTTATAAGTTGCACATCCTGTGCTCTCTGAATGGGCTTTTTTAACAAACTACCACCGGCAAGTTTGAAACATTATTGCCTTCCCCTTGTGATTAGAATTAGATAGAACAACATACTGTAATCAAAGGAAAAACATGGGGAGATGCACTCCCCCAAGCTGAAAGCATCTGTGCTAGAAAGCACACACTAAGATATACAAACTCTCCAGGCTCAGGCTTCTACTTCTATACAAGTCCTCTACGTTTCCACACAATAGAATTCTAATCAAAATATTTAACTTTTAGAAGATGAGATTCAATTGATAATCACTTCACTAAACTCAGTTTATGTAAGTGAAATGGTCCAAGAGAATTAGAAGACAGACCAGAAAGTATCTAGTGGTGTAAAAGTGATTTTTGGGGTAGCACAGATCTACCAACAAGGAAGTCACAATTAATACATGACTTTATGCAACAGATAAATAATCAAGCAAGACATGATTTGGAGCAGGATAGAAGTAACATTTATTCTTTTTTTGCTCCATCTCTTTTTTGGTAGGTATGAAGGGACAATGGACTCAGGTTTATATAGTGTAGTTCTATTCATAAGCCATCACATTGAGGAAGAATATCATGCCCTAAACTATTATGAATTTGTCAATATTTGAATTAGCAATCAGTTTCTAATTGTGGGGAAATTTCTGTATCTAAATTATCAATAATTGAAGTGGCAGTAAAAGCACAGCATATGAAGAAAATGCACACTTTTGGAACAGGAAATCTCAAAGGCCGTACAGGGCCTACCAAAAATTAAAATATCCACTGATCTAACTCAAGACTTTGCTTTCCTTGGAGCCCTGAAGACTGCTCACAGTCTTCACAGTAACTAGATGTTTCCCCTACACCAGAGCCTGCCAGCTGACATAATTTCACAGCTGAGATGAAATCCACGTCCACGTACTTGAATGCATTCTTACCCTGGCTTTCTCATGAATAAACAAGAATTTGTCTGTTTTGTGTGGCACAAATATTAAAGAGGAAAGACAGAGCTACTCTAATGCCTGGCCAAAAAAAAGTTTATCCATAGTAACAGTGCCTTGGTTTTTCTAGATGTCAGAATAATAAACAGTCGCCACAAATAAAGAACATCATTAAAATTTTCTGAAGAAAAGCTTGTGTTAAAGGTAATATTTCTACAATTACCAATGTAGTTTGAACTAAATACAAAAACCCCCACATCTTTCTTGAAAAATAACACACTGTGAATCAGATCTACTGCATTTCTAAGGTCACGACACTGCCAAAACTTAGTCTCCCAAAGAAGCTGAGTTAACATGTCCCAGTAACTTGTTAGAGTTTTCATTCTAATTTTTTGAAGGGGTCACAGGCCAGGATAAGAGAAGAGACAATAACACTGAAGTTTTTGGAAATAAGTTTAAAATAATAAAAAAGTTTCACAAGAGCATCAGATTTATGTTCTGAAGACAGCTTCAACCTCTTGTGGTCATTGACATAGCTGGTTTTCAGGAAATACATAAGTGTTAAGTGGTGAGTATGCCCATTTCCCATCTGATATTCTACCTAAACAATCACATCTGCAATTCTGAGAAAGTGAATGAATGCATAACTTAGGCACTGCCTTCTGAAAAAATAGCCCCACAGAAAGATAAATCTATTGTCTAGAGACATGGAAAATTACTAGATACCAAAGCCAACATTTTTATCTGTGTGATTTATCATAATCAGCACACAATTTACACATTGTCATTATTTTCTCCATCAACTTCATGCTAGATAAACATTTGTACAGCTAGCAGTTCACATACATACTGTATGCAATAAATTACTATATACTGCTCAGATAAAAATTGTTTTTCTGGGTCCAAAATCATACATTTTTTCTCATCTTAAAATATAGACTTATGGGGAAGCTTTATAACAGAGTTACTCACCAGAGAACGTATTTCCACCACAACAAGAATATTTCCTAAAAACCAACACTCTTCAACATTTTGGTTTTCAGGGAAAATAACACTGAAAATCCACACTATTTTGAAAATATGATTGTTGCATTTTAGAATTAAACCAGTTTGAAACTTTCAGTTACATGCATTTGACTTTTATGCTAGATAACATACAATAGTATTTTCATCAAAATAAAATGAGGTTTAATTCTCTTTTGCTTGAATTTTAAAACAGTCTGGTTTAATTTCAATTCCAAATGTCAAAATCCTTTCTGAAATAGAAGATTGATCTTTTTTGCAGTTATGCTTCTCAAGAGGATTTCCTGAATAATAAATTAAGAATAAAGGTTTTGACCCTTATTATATTTTTTCCCGCTTTTCAAAATGGGTCCTGAATGTATACCAGCAGTCATTGGATATGCCCTGCTTTCTCGAAGAATTCAAACATATCATCTGAGATCAGGAAAGAGGGAGAGGGGACTGGGAAATGCTCCTCTGTGGCCTGCCAGTGCTTGTCAACTCCAAGAGGTGCAGCCCCAATTCCCAGCTCCCACAGCTTCAGCTCCCTTTCTCCAGGCAGCCTGCTCTGACTCTTAACAACTCCCTCAGTCCTTCTCTACCTTCCACTTAGTGTTTCTATGCTGAATTGAAGATCAGTAACACAGAGATCAGAGGGAGGAGAAGGGGATTGGAAAAGTAAAATATTTTGCTGCAAAAGCATCCTCTGTGGACTTGCGCATAGACAGTGATGACAATGGAATTAAGGGAGAAGGAAAGCAAATTTTATAAAGGAGAATAAATGCATACCAAGACATATACAAAAGTGCTATACACTGTCATAATATCAAAAATTGGAACACTCCAGAGAGTAGATCTGTAGAGATGTCAAAGAGTCGAGTAACAGGGTTATATCATCATTCATTTGATCAGAAAATGAATCATGTTCAAAGTTGAAAAACAGAAAATATGAACAGAGAAAAGAGTTAATAACACAGTTTTTTTCAAATAACCACCTACTCTCTAGGGAATTATCATAAGAAGGCAAAGTACAGGCACTTAAAATTATTATTTCTTTGTTGAACTAAGTATGGAATGGTTTTCCATGGGCAGAAAATATATGTAGGACATGCTGCATGTTCTTGAGTTCTTTCAGCTGTAAAATGCTACCGAGTTTATTGAATTCCTGCACAGATGCTTAAATAGGCCTTGCAGGATTGGAACTATATTTCTGAGTACTGCACAGCAAATTGTTTGAAGGTGTGAGAGCAGCTGAAAAGTTTGATCATAATGTAGCTAAGGTCCTCACTCTCATATGAGAACTAATTTAAACTAGCATAGTCCAGTGCAAAAAGAAGGATTTTGGAAAAGAAAAAGCCTAAACAAAAACAAATTACTAATGCATTTGATGTACTGAGCTATAGTGAAATGTACACAGTGTTATAAAAGAGTTACTGAGGGCTTGAACACCATGAATCAAATGTCGAAGAATGTCAAATGACATCAGACTGGATGCAGAATAAACACCATATATTATAGAAGAGATGAAGCAAGGAGTTAAAATTTAACCTTATTAACAAGTGTCATAGAACTGAACTCCTTAAGTGATCACAAAGCCTGAGAGGATGATGGTTTTTGCCACTCAGCCACAATGGTATCAATGGAAATTAAATGCCACAGAAGGCTATAGAGACTGCAGAAGCAGAAAACACAATCATTTGAAATGTCAGATATTCACAATTCAGGTAAGTAAATATCATAATGAAGCATCAGACAGGGATGCCATAGATGACCAACATGAACAAAAAGCAGTGGCCATCAAAAAAGAAAGGATGTTGGGTTTTATCTGGAAGAGTGCATCAGGCCCAAATCCAGACAGGACTACAAACAAGCTCCTTTGCAATTGCAACCAAAACATGCTCAAATACAACTTTCTAAAAAAGAAGAGAAATAAATAAATACTTTCTATTCTTTTAATGTCACAGATCTAACTTAAAGTAAACATATAGCCCTGTTCTTACAGGCTCTAAAAGCAAAAGCCAATATGTTTAAATTTCATAGCGAAGAAAGCTGCAAGAAATTTTAATTATTTTTTTCCCATAAGTGTGATTCATGCTACAGTGAGAAAAAAAAACTGATAAACTGGGGAAAATGGAACTCTGCATCAGTAGGCAAAAGAGATTTCAAGGAGTAACACACACTGCAGTTCCCTCACACATACAATTTACCTTTCATTGATATTAGAGAATTTTAGAATTTAGTATTGCTGAGGCCGAATTCTTGGTTGATCACCCTTTTCATAGGATGCTCAAACTTCATGTCTCTGTTTCAAGGCTCTGTATAACCTGTCTATAAATCTCTGCTTATTTTCATCCTTCTTTTAAGATCTAAAACTCTCATCTTCTGAAGTGAGAAGCAATGTAGCTTCCCTTCTGATCATTCCTTTAAAGCTTTTCTTATCTTACTCAGCCTTTGATTACTGACCTCTCTGTGATTTCCACACAAAAATCAAGTTATTGCTCTCATTTGGGGGTCCATATCCTCTCAAATCTCATACCTCTTCATGTCAATAAAGCAACACTCACGTACAACAGTGAAGATCCGGCCATTATACATCCTTTGTATTTCATCTCTGCAACTAAGTTGCAAAATCTTTGGTCTCTGGTTCCAAACACTCTTTTCTATATTATCATCATAAATTACATGAAAGGCAATTTCACGAAAGACAATTTCACAGAGGAATTAGCAAAAACACTTCATATCAAATGAAAAGTGACTTTAATACTCATCCAAAATTCTACCCAAAATCTTATGCAGACCTGAAAGCTTCATACTTCAGCTTGCATAGGTGTGGGTCTATCAGAGCCTCTGTAAAGGAATATGTTTAGCACCAGGAACAATTTACCATGAAGGCTGACATCCAAGGCATGGTTAGTTCTGCAGAAAAAAGCACAGCTACAGTATAATATGTAAATCTACTTGCCCTTTTTCCTGCAGGCTGTCAGATACCAATCTTTGCAATCCATGCTATCCCACTGCACACAGAAACTGCAAATGTAAAAGACCTTTGCATACTTACTTCCAGGTCCATTAGATGACATGAAGACTTGTACAATCTAATACAGCAAATTAATCATCTCTCCTTTCATCATTTTTTACTGTTTTAAAATACTGGTGCAACTAGAGATTTCACCTAAAATCCAGTGAAAATGTAAAACAGCTCCTGCGAAAGATTTTTCCTATTAAATTGTTCCCCTTACTATGCAGAAGAGTTAGAATGATACATATCTGATCTAATTAATAGTTAAAAGCAATAAATCCTAGGAATTAAATCCAAGAATGTGTGTGTTTTACCCTATCAGTAAATAATTAGCAATTTATACAGTAATTTTAACTTCCTTTTGCTTTTCCTACATTCTGTGACAGACACTGTAATCCTGCATTTATTATTTATTTGGAATTACAAAGTCAATGGCTAACTTACATTCTGTACATTTTTCTTTCTGGATTAATTGTAATTGTAAAATTAGAGGAGTGTTCATACTTTTAAGTAGAATGCAGAATACATGACAACCTTCTTGTCTCATAGTCATACAACTCAATTTTGCAAAATGCTTTTCTTTACTGAAAAGTAGAGCCTGCTGGGAGGTGCTCACATTTCTGTCCAAAAAGTAAAAAAAAAAAAAAAAATCTATTATTCAAGCAATCTACATTGTTTGCTATGTTTTCAGATTTTATGTGTGTTATATATTGCAAGAAGGTTCAGAGCATTGCAGCCCTTATTCTATCAGTCTCTGAATCAACAATTACAATGTTTCTAAAACTGCCACTTTTAGCACCTCAGGCTCTTTTTCAAAAATTAAAAGAAATAGAATGAATTTGTTTCTTGTTTGCTGTAGTTTCAAAAGTCATAGGAAGAGATAATTTAATATGTTACCTTGAAGTGCTTCTGGTGCTGAAAATGATTTGTTCATTTCAAGATGAGAGAATAATTGTTGATCTATGTGAGAGTCTCTGAAGAACTGTCCTTTCAAGGGTATGGCTCAGGAAAAAGTCTATCAACAGTCAGAACTGAACACTGAGATTGAAAATGTACCCCTATTTTCTAAGCCAAACAATGCTTATGTGACACTTAAGCCTGTCCAGAGGAATCCAGTGGAATTTATGACATGTGCAAATGCCAATTAATTTTTCTTCTTCTTTGCTTGAAAGAACAGAACATAAAAAAAACCTGTTTAAAAATATCTGAAAGATGCAATCTCTGGCCTAAAGAGTTATATATGAGCACATGGAAAAGTAAGGAAGAGACGAGATGCAAGGGAAACCTGAATAGCATGGCAGATCATGGCCACAACACCACCTGCCCCATGACTGCAGAGCTTTTGAAGGCATTTGGATATTACTGTCTTGTGGGGCCAGGAGGAACGCACATAGTGTTTTGACCTTTCCTTTCACTATCTTTACTTTTATCTAACAGTAAAAGATCAACTAAGACCATCCTTGGCTGCCACAACTTCAGTAAATGCTGAAGATACTGAAGACAGTAGAAAAACCCACACCATTTATCACCCATTGTTCACTGATGCAGCTGAAGACACCGCTAATGGAAGCACACTTTATCCCACAGTATCATTCAACTAGAAAGTAACATATATTCCACAGGGTATGTAGCATGTGAGATCACAACATCAGCTGCTTTTATCTGTGATAGATCACATACATTATGTAGATTCATCAAAGATTTTGAAGCCTTAATTTGTCTGTCTCCTGGGATTATCTCCTCACAGAATAAAGGAATCTTGGCCAGAAAAACAAAATATTTCATTTTTAAACAAAGCCTGAATATAAACTCTTTGTCAAAAAGTCCCTTTAAAATATTTTGCATAATTCAACAGGATATTGCATCCTGAAAAAAACTGTGACAGATCTGACACATACTCAGATCGAAGGAATATTTGCTGATATTCCACATAGAGAGGACTGCCAGATATTGCCTTTCCTTTCTCTCTATCTGTGAAACCACCTGTGAGGATTACCTCTAAACATTTCAGTAATACAGTCATAATTAACATAAGAAATCGTTAGAGTTGTCATCAGGATCTTACATGAACTGGGTAGCCAAATTGCTTTGTTAAGAATGTGCTGATCAACGCAACAATGGAATACATTTCACTTGATTTGAGCTACTTGAAAGTGGGGAACCTCATCCAGAGTAGTTTTCTAGGTCTGACTGCAGTCTGTGAAGAGAGAAGGGTATCCCCATGGGGCAAGTCATACCAGTCTAAGCAGTTTACTGAGACATATGGAATTAAGTAAATCCTGTCTCATGAGTTCCACATGTGGGCAGTCCTGCAAACCCTGAACATGCACTAGACCAGAGCTCGAATTTGGGTCAAAATCATTATGCTCAGCCATGCAGTTAAACCACTGTCTGTTCAATGTAACAAACACACCTTTCCTCCCCTGTACATAGATTTTAACACAAACTCGAGAGACTTGTGCTTTGACATGACCTTTTATAAAAACCCTCCATACAAACACATCTATCTCAAATATCGGGTACAAATAATATTCCAGGAATATTAAACTATAATTGCTACATTTAATGGACACACTTATCCATTAAGATCCAAATTTTGACCTCCTTTTCTATACTGATTTATACTACAGCCCATTATGTATGCCCCATTGATTTTGCTGTGTCTGTATCTGCAATAAAATTCTACTTGGTAGATTAAAAAGCATCTGCATCTGTTTACAGATGACCAATCTGAACTCCCTTTCAGAAAAAGGGAGGAACTGCTTATAAATCAGAAGCATTTCACAGGTGAATAATTATTCAATGTATTGAAAATGTTTGTGATCTAAAGGCAGTCCACAGTAAATATTTTCTTTGCTGCTTCATGAAAGTACGAAACCACTTTACTGATATTAATTATATTATAAAATTAATACAATTTTAAAAGTATATTTACTTGGGGTACTGGTGGTAACTAACATCAGAATAAGTTGTAACTTTTTAAATATCAAACAATCAGTAGGAAGATGACAACATAAAGATTAAATAATTTGGTTTACCATTTTCTTTTCACTTGTGCTCATATTTGTTTTAACTTGTTGATATACTGTAAACTGATAACTAATAAAGAAAATGTTGTTTTGTCAGAACTTCTGTATCAACAGCCTTTGCTGTAAGTGATTCTGTATTCCAGTGTATGCGTGAGGTGACAATTTTCTGCAGTTAAAAAAACAGGACAAACAAGCTATATATGCTTATGAAATGTTTAAGCACTGTAACCTGAAATTCTTCAATAATGTCACAGATGATGTACATACAAAACTACGACAGTTCTTCCAGTCCACTCACAAGGCAGGATTACAAGAACTTCTCAAAAGGAAAAACACACCTTATATAAAACATGCTTTCCCATTCTCAGCAAGGATCTGTTTGTGGCACATGAAGAAAGTAAACTGATGAAGCACGGTATACAACAGTTCCACTGTCAGTTTTCCCATTCCACTAGCATCTGTCCAAAGCAGTTGTGCTGGCACTGGAAATGACAGTGTAACTTACTACTGTCTCCCAGAAACAAGGATTGTATAGAGATGACATTCTTTCTTACATGAGTGACATCCAAGTTACATCATAAGTAACAATGGTTACAAGTTTTTGAAGCTACATTTGAGAAGGTGCCGTTCCAGAGTTCACACAAAACTGTACTTAAAACAATTATTCATTCACTACGATTTGCCATTCCTATACAGGCTCTGAACTGGAATAAGAATTTTTGGATTCCTAGGTTACTAGAGAACGTATCCACACATGTGCACATATATATGCATACTAAAAGTATTCCAGCATGGCAGTAAGCATATCAAAATAGCAGATAGCATATTTAAATGACTGTGCGGTGGAACATGACTCATAACTTTGTAAAACATTATAAATATAAAATTGATATGTTTCCTGACAGACTACAAGACTTGAATTCCTGTTTATGAATAAAATTATAGAGAAAAGAGACCTCAATGGAATATACCAACATTTTTTTCCTCATATTAGAATGAGAAGCTTTTTAAAATGAGATGTTTTGTAGGTGAATCTAAGCTTTAACAACAGGATTGTGAAGTGATACTCCACTTGATATAGTATAAAGAGATTTAAAACCACTAACAACTCATGAAATAACAACATGGATGATGGCAAGAGAAATGAAGAAATCAAATCAGTGAATGGGCAAAATAGGTTAGGTCCCGTGATTTGACAGCTGTCAGGCATATTAATACTGATACACATTAGCTGTTGCTGGAATTAAATATTATTCAACTTGAATGTTTTGAAATACTGTAGTTTCTGGAATAAGAGCCAGAACAGGCCCTTTGTAAGACAACTGAATGTGTATATTTTGATCAAATATACTTCAAGCTACAGCCTTCTATCACTTGTCAGTCTACCAGATGTTGACAGCAGAGAGACAGGAAGGTTCATGCCTGCCAGTTCTCCATCATCAGGAGAATTTCGTCTGAACATTCTGACCTGATGTATAGCATGAGAAAATCTGTATTTCAGTCCTATTAATTTTGGCAGAATGTCAATCACCATTCTCAGACATCAACTTTTTCTTTGGAATTGAATACTCAGGCTTCTGAAATGGAGAACCAGACAAAATCTGCTAAAATGGTGAATTTATGGTTTATGGTATACAATAATGAAGAGATTAAAGTTAATTTAGGTTATTGGAAGAGGCATTGGTGCCATCTGGGACATGACCTATTGTCCTAAAATCAAAAATAGATGCTATCTGACTCTATATATTATTTAATGGCACACAATGCAGTTTGATTTAATGCTGTATAAGAGACAACACGAGCCTACAGTGCAGCTACCAGTAATGCACAATTTTCATAGTTCAGAAATCATGTCCAAAGCAAAGTAAGAAATACTTCAGACTCTGGCAAATACTCCTCAAAATCTTTTGTGTCCAACTGATGTGATCAGTAGCAAAGATTCAACAGTTGACTTGTCTCCTGCTTATCATGCTGCAATTCTGACTACCGTGCTTTTTACACAGAATCAATGTACTTACAGAAAACAGGAATAGAAATTTTATAAACAATAAAGTCAAAAATCTTTCTAGAACATGTTCATAAACTGCTTTTCTAATCAAAACAAACAAATTGCAAACAACAGCAAAAGATAAAAGAGAATTAGTATTGCCATTTCTAATTCTTATGCATACACATACCAACCACAACACAGAAGTCACATAAGGAGGGAGAGCAGCTCTTTCTGTGCACTGGAAAACATTCCCTCCTGAGCCTTTTGTACCTTTTGGGAATTGTATTACAACTCACCATGTGCCTCAATTGCACTTACGGTGATTTTTTTTAAACTTTGTCTAGATCTTATCAAGGGAAAAAATATTTTAGGAGTGCTTTTATGGTAATGGAAACATTAGTGAAACTAAACAGTAAGGCACCATACCTCTGCAAGATTCACATTCTACTAGTGAACTTTTCAAATTGTTCTAGAAATTTTTCAGAACATGGATACAGACACCTATGAGTAAATCTTCTTTCTATTAATATTTTAAGAGTAATTGTGTTTTAAAGGATGTTAGTTAAGAGAAAACAATTTAATAATGTATCTGTAAGTTTCCTAGATATACATGACGTCTACTATACTGTACTGTGTTTTTTTCAGTGAAGCGAATAGTTCTGTTTGATCAAGCAAATTAAAATTAGACTAATTTACACAGGTCTCTCTGTGCTTCTGGAAACTTACATCTTTATTTTTAGCAGTGCTGTTAGTCATTATAGACAGTTAAAGGTTGATTAGGTTTATAGAGTAGTTAAATCCTAACCATACAAAACAAGGGTAGAGATTACTTCTGTATGAATATGCATGAAGGATTTTTTTTAATTAATGTTTTTGTTAAGGTTTTATTAAAGGGACTCATTTTTCTGTTAAACAACAGATATGATAAATGTATGCCTTGGAGGGATGCTATGGGAAAAATCCAGAGCAAATCTCATTGGAACAATATCTTACGTGAGGTTTGAATCTGAGGCTACCACTGTATACATTAAAACATGATACAGTAAGCAGTTTTATTTCATGTTAGATTTCTATCTGCTTATGCACACAAATACAAATATTGGCATGTGTACATACATATAAACATAAAGAGAACTTGAGATTTTTTTTTTTGTTAGAATAAAATCAAACATTAATATTCTGCAAGGTTAATGGAAGCAAATCCAGGTACACTTCATTTAATTCTTACCCTTCTTTCTGAACTTTTCCTCATTAATTCTTTTCTTTTTCAATCACTGTATTTTGGTCTCCCAAAAGAACGATATTGCATATTGTAAGTCCAACAACTTAATGCAGTTTTTAAAATAGTATTCTGGCCTATCTTTGTTTCATTTTCATATCTTTGCATTCATACTGACAATGCCTCAACAATTGAGAGCAGACATTAACAACACAGCACCAGGAATAAAACTGTTGAGGCCACAAAGATTCAAAGTAATGCTTCAGCTATTAAAAATGTGGCCCACCAATTAACTCAAGTGAGAAACTGGGAGTATGGGAAATTCTCTAGGATGTCAAATTTAAAATAGAGTAAGAGGTATACTGTCTCTGACATCTCCTGCAACTACCATCCAAGCTATTCCTCTTGAAAAACGTAGGTAACCAGAGCAGGAATACCATCTCTGTCTTTACAGTTTTCTGCTGGGGCACAGGGATGAGCAAAAGCTTCTCATCTTCTCGCTTCTCATTCCCACAAAGAGAATCCAAAGCTAAAGAATGGCTGTTGAAGATCTCAGTAAAAGTTTTTTTTATTGAGCATAGAAAATCTGCGCCTCAAATAAATAGATAAAGTGAAGCTTTGTGCAAAATCTACAGACAGTTAGGTCCTCATACTGCTCTATTCTTTCCCATTTTGTTGTAGTAAGACAAATGAGTTCTCCGTAAATGCCCTTCTCCTTACCTGATTTGAAAAGCTTAAGGATAGTCATTGAATTACTGTTTCATGTTTACAAAGTTAACGGGTCAATTTGATTTTTTTTTAAATAATTCCAGAATGGTTGGAACAAAAAATCTCTAATATTTACAATTAATTATTCTAATCTTGATTAATTGATCAATGTACCCTCACATACAGAAACACCCAGAGCTAGCTGCACATCAATAGTGGTAAAAACATTACTTTTTCAAAGTTCAGGTGAATCACTGCTTTCTATAAACTGGCAAAAATTAGAAAGCAAACGGTCAGGTAAACTCTAAAGAAATTCATCTATCTCCAAATTTATATATCTCCAAAGCTCAAATTTTTTGAGGAATAAGAAGTAACACCAAACACAAATGAACAATATTTCTTATATTTCTATAGCTTTTAAATAGCATTTTCCTTTAAATAAGCTGTTGAAGCCATTACAACACTAGACTAACAATTAGGAATACATAAGGAAGAAGGAAGAAAGAAGGCATGTGCCTTTTTGTAATTCTTAACCTTGAACAAGAAGAACAAATCCCTTCCTGGACTTCCAGTGCTGCAAAGACTGGTGATTTTATATGGAAAAGAAAAAAAAATTTCTGTATGAAGCATATTCTAGTATCTTTATAGAGAAAAAAAGCCTTGAAATTGGATTAGATTAGTAGAATCCCAACTGCAGATAGTAAAAATTTAAAGCTATGAACTGATAAGTCAGCTAAATAGAGAACAGCAGTAACAGTTTTGTTGTTGTTGAGAATTACAAACGTCATATGAGAAAAAGATTTGAGTATCTCCTAAGATAAACAGGAGTGCCTAACACAGCACATCTCAAGCTTCAGAAAATTTTATACCTATCAACTTACCTTGTAATACCTTTGAAGTGGCAGATTTTCAGATTATAACTGTATCTCAAGGTTTTGGATTTCTCTCAGTGCATCACTATTATGATATACAAATTGGGTTGTTGGGCAAAAGACAGACACTGCCCGCATCCTAGTCACATCAATTGCTGCTCTGTTTACTTGCTGGGTGAAGAAAATAAATTTCACTTCTGTTTTTGGGCACAGTGAGCATAGAGTAATTTTGATATCCATTTCAAATAGCAAATTATTTTAAATCTATAAAGATACAGCCTATGTATTTTATACGGTACTTTTCACTTAGTAATTCAATTTGACAGATGTGATGAGGTTCAGACAAGTCACAAAACCATCTGTGGTTTTAAAGCTTCCCAAATAACAGCACATACACGATTCATTCCACCTGAAGAACATTAAAAAAAAAAATAGCATTTCTTTTCTACTTAAAATAGTAAAAAAAAAAAAAATCCCTTCCTATACATGGGCAACTACCCAGCCATGACTTACTGCTATATGAATTAAGACTGAGGAGTAAAGGATTAGAGCAATGAGCTATCATTTAGCTCAGTGAAGAACTAAATATCACTTTTTTTTTGAAGAGCTGAAACGTGAGAGTGCATGCATGTCTCGTATTTCTGTGTGACATATATCTGTGCACTGTGAAGCCCAGTGTACTAAGTCTCTGAATCAATGGCAGAGTATGTATGTGATAAATATGATGGTTCAGGAACCTCAGGACTAACAGTGCACGTGCTTGGAGACTACACAGTATGTCTGTCTGACAAATCCAGAAGAAGTGGGGTTCTAATGTGCAGCTTTCACTAGCAGAAAGTTTGGAAGGGCACTCCCATAACAAAGGCTGCATGACAGTGCCACAAGGCAGCTAGAAATCCTGGAACAGCAAGTGAATAAAATGACCACTTTCCTCATGGAAAATATTATTTTGTGAAAGAAAGCACTGCCAGGGAAATCAAGGCACAAGGATAACTCACACATGCAGTGCAGAAAGTTACTGCTGCCACCAATAACAGAGATGGAGGTCACCAATAGTACTCCCAGGGGTGATGGCAGTAATTAGGTAAGTGACAAGGGGAGCACTGAAATTAGGCAAAAAAACATTATACAAAAAATAATATAAACAGCCTGCTGTAGTCACAGAAGTCTAATGGTAACTGTAGTAAATCCTGCAAAGAGCAAAAAGCCAACATCTCATAGGTGAGATGAAACTCAGAGCTATTGATGCAACTGCTCTATCAGCTGTCATGGCAATTGTGTCTGTACATGATGTCTGAGAGAGCAAGTTTGAGAACACCACTGCCAGTTAGCTAGAGCTTTTGCTCAAACTTCAAGGAGACTTTCAGCATTATGATATAGAATACTGCTTTGTTCACATAAGGACAAGTAATAAGCACACGTTGATTTGATTTTTACTCCATCCTCAAACACACTGTAAATTGAACACAGACTTCATGACTTGACCTATCGTCGAGACCTCAATATTTTAATCAGAAAATTAATTTTATATATATATATATATATACACACACACTTCAGTGATAAAAATAGGAAAATTATTGTGATGTGCCTGTTCACTAAAACAAAATCATATTGACAGCTATAGATGGAGTGAGAGAAGAGGTCATTGAAAACATGAATGGAATTGAACCACAACTGTAGCTCTTTAAAGAAATCTGTACCATCATTGGATTTGTGCAAAGTAACTAATAATGTTCTCAAAAATTGTACATGAATTTTTCCTTCACATTTGAAGAAGAAAATTCTTCTTACAGCACAATAACTTGTACTGGATAATTGAAAGGACCTGGAAGAGTGATGAAAAGAAAGCAGTTCCTTCCCTGCACTCCAATAAACAATTTACAGATAACATTTTACTTTCACAGTTACCTGTGCACTTCTTGATATTGCTATTTCTTTTTCCATGTGATCCTAACTTGCATCCAAAATTCTCCTCCCAAAATTCTGCAAACCATACATTTCTTCGATTGTTAGCAAGTGTTCGGCTCCGAAAATATCTATCAAATCCTATATTTAAAAGAATTGAAAGAAGTAATAGAATATGATACAGCATAAAAGCAGTCACTTAAAGACAATAATAGATTTGGTTTAAATATCAGAACAAAGGAAAACATTAGGTACAAACTAATATAATAAGGTATTTTGTGAGCATAGTAGTACCTAAGGTTAAAAAAATAGCACATTTGTTATTATTACCTATTTGCTGTAGAACAAGGGGTTTTTTTAAAACATTTGCAGCAGTTAAAGAGTCTCTAAAGCTCCAATAGAAATAAAAGATGCAATGCAGGTGATTAGGGAAATAGCTTAATGTTTAACACACAAATGACCCAAATTAAGAAATGCATACCAATAAGAAAGGAGACAAACTAGAATCACTACTTAGTCAAAAACTCTAATCCAAAGAAGTTTCATTTTGAGGCCACCTAAAATCACCACATACCTCTGTTGAACCACAGGGCTTCCAGGGCACCTAAAATTCTGCTTCTATTTATATCTTTAATGACCCTCATTGAGAAATGAAGGATTCCTGCTTAAACCTGATCAGATTCTGCATCAGTCTTATCCTATAACCCAGCACCCACAATGAAATGAAAACTAACACATACCATCCAGATTAAGCTCTTTACAAATGTTTCCATGTGGTTGAATTCTCCAAGCAGGATCAGTAGTGCTCAGGTTTTTATAATCATTTACAAGTTTAAGCACTTACCAAGACAGTAAGAGATGTTACTATGTCCAGTACCCTCTTGGGAATAAGGTCATTCAAACCAACTACTTCCACTTCATCCATCTATTAAAAAACTTTGTTAAAATAGTATCTTCTTAAAGTAAGTCCAGGAGAGGAAATCAGATCCTAAACTGATCTCCTTCCAGGAGAATGAGCTGACTATCATCCACCCAATACTCTCCTTTTTTGTCTCGAAGAACCACCAGGCTATGGGTAAGGACACTGTAACATGCTGTGGTTATCAGACCAGTTTTCCTGACTGCAGACCCACTATTTCCTCATCTCAATAGAGATATTAAATGAATATTAGATCAGGCCAATTCAAGTGACTCAACTGGATGGCTATCACTGATTTCCTGTGGACTACATGTTTTTTTTGGTTGTTTGATTGGTTGGGTTTTTTTGAGAGAGTGCACTAGGGTACTTGAACAGAAAACAAGGCTCTTGTGTCACATGCATTCCTACCATCTATTGATGTTCTTTTGGGCAGAATGGTTACTGCTCCTTCTGCAATCTCCTCCTGCTGCTGAACTGGAGAAATTTTTGACCCCCAGCTATCTGAACCAATCCAGAGGAAATGTCCAGACTGATTAGCTTTTTTGGCTGCTTCCAGTATTCGCCTGCAAAAAAACAACAAATGACTAATTAAACTTCATTTACAAAAACCCTAAGATTTCCTAGCATTCCTTATGGCTATGAATACATAAACTCACACTAACCAATCAGTTAACAGTTTTCAAAATCTAAACCAAATTAAACAGTTGTAGAGAACCGAAGAAAATGTACAAGGTTAATTTGTTTATCTTTAGCCATATTTTTCTAGCATTCTTATTGGTTTCTTCCGTTCAGAATCTGAGTTGCACTCTTAGGAATTAGGAACAGATTAGATCGAAGGACCAGCACACTAGGCAATTGCAACTCAATTTCTTCATTGCCTGTATAAGAATTTTTATATAGGATTCAATCTGAAAACACCTGTGTTACTCTACTCTGCACCAGCCAATTGCACATCTCTGTGAAGAGAGAACATCTTTAACACACAAAATTGGGAAACAGGCACCTAATATCATCTTCATTTGCAAACATGATCACTGCTCGAGCATTTGGAGTTTCCAACAAACGCTTGATGATCTTTTCAAACTCTCCTGGCCTTGGTTCCCGGGGTATTTTGAGTGATTGAGCAATGCAAACACCTCCTGAGAAAAATTAAAAGGAGAAAACAAATAGATTTTAATACATTATACATCCCCACTTCAGATAATCAATAGTTAACCAGGCAGAAAAAGAAAATAAGATGCTAATCTGATATAAAGCAGCACAGCCAAAAGCTACCTTATCTATATATTTTGAGATACGTATCATATAAACTTAAACAGTTAATGTTGCATTAAAGAGTTCAACTCAGTTACCTGTTACTTTACATGTAAAATTCAAAACAACATCCCAAGCAAGACCTTCAAACATCGTAGTCTGTCTCCACAGACATACCCCAACTTATGGCAGCTGAGAACCGAGCCTTGCCTCAGGACTGCATTTAACATCAGAGCTGCAATATATCAGTTATTTTACATTCACAATGTGGCTCTTCAGTGTCAGTATCTTACAGCTCTGCTTTTTCATCAGAGAGTATAAGGTTAACAATAAATGTTGCGGTTATAGAATCAAGTAAAGAACTTGAAATGTTCCCTTATGAATGGATACATACAGATCATGTCTAATTGTTATTATGACATTCTTAATTAAGTTGTATTAATTATTTAAGAGAGTTTGGATTGTCATTGAATGTTCTAAATTACTAATCAGCAAATGAACACAAGCTCAAAGATGATATACCTCTTCTTGACAGAAGGAGGAAAGTACTAACTGAAATATTTTAAAAGTACTTGTCCAGCAAAAAGGAACTAATTTATACAGAAACTCAGTGATTTCTAATGGTTTTCACACACATGCAGGGGGATATCTACTTCCCAGTTGCAACACTGTTACTGATGTTTGAGTAGAGGAGAGAAACTCCTTGAGCCTGTTTCATGAAAGACTAAGTCCAGATCAGCAGCAGCTTCCTGTATCATAAATTAATTTTCTGTGATTGTTTGATGATTTGCTTATTTTAGTTACTTTTTCTTTAAGAACTCTTGCCTAATTCAAATTGGACCATCTAACTCCCACCAATATTTGTTCTTGTCTGTTGTTCCCAAAATAAGAGGTTCTTGTGGAGAATCTAATCATTAAAAAAACCCTGAATATGAAGAAAATGAGAAAGTATTTATTGCAAACAAATAGTGACATGTTACTAGACAAAGGCAAAGCAAATTATAATTTTTGCATCTTTCAATCTGAATACTTAAATAACTCTATGAGGAGGATTGCCTTTGGTGTGAGAATAAGAATGTGTTCTAAAAGAGCTATTCTATTTTAATGAATGCCAGTATTCATTTTCTGACATATACGATTATATGGGTCATAGACATGTCTGCATATTAAAGGTAATGAGACAACTAAAGTCACAGTTACATGGCAATGTTGTGTATGGGGAAGCTTTACAACAGCCTTGTCCTCCCTATCAAAATGTCCTGTTTTTCCAAAGTACTTCACATATTAGGTTGATACATGCCATCAGTAACAAAGTTTGAACAAAACCAGGGGTCCAGACAGTTGTAGCTTGGGATGTAGAGCTACGTGAAGAACCTAGAGAGGTCTCTTGTGTTAGTTTCCTTAAGCTCAAATTTATTTAATCTTTAAGTAAAAAAAAAAAAAATCAAAATAAAGGTATTCATGAAGCCCTTTTTATTTTTTTTACACAAATGTAATATTTGGAAAATGCTGGGGATTCATTATCAGATTTTGTTCTGCATCTGCAGAATCTTACCGACTTCAATAGCTGTCTGAACAAGCAGCATCAAGTTTAGACATGGCATATATGAAACATGGAATTATCAACTGGCAGTATAAAAATAACAACTTCCAAAGGAAATCAGCCAATTTTAATCTCAGGCAAATATATCACCTTTTTCAGCTATGAATCAGTTTCTTGGGAAGTTGTATTACTATTTTATTAGATTGAGAGATGTGTACTACCATGTAGATTTATCCTGAATCCTCTACTTTACATGAAAGGTATAGTATTAGCAAATCAGAACATCTGCCATTTCTAACAAAAATTGTTTGTACACATTTCTTTACCATCTATAAATAGTATAAAGATATAACATAAATAATTTACTCTTATCTGCTTTAAAGTGGAATATGGTGCCTTTCTCTGACAGCACATTTCTTCACATTTTTATGAACAGCCTGGCTCCCCATGACTGACAGCTAATTTGCCAATAACAACAGATGAGCCCATATAGCTGGTGACCCGATATTCACCAGGTATTGTTGACAATGCAGTAATGAAAAGATGGACACTGTGCTATAAAAAGCTTTAGCCAACTTTCTAAACTGATATTAAATTATTGACATAGACAGTCAAAAAGCCCTTTACTGCAACCTCTTTCTGAAGCAACAGATCTGAAAAGTAAGAGAAATTTTTAGCAGACATCCTGTAAGTTTAACAAACAGCAATTTACCTCTAAAAAGAGAAAACTGAAAAACAACACCAAGCTCTCAACTGTTCTGGAAGTCATTCAGGCACAAAAAGTAAAACAAATCCTAGAAACTGACATAAAGGAATAATTTGTTTCCTCTTAAATGCTGAGAGTTCTTTTGAACCATTTTTATTCATGCAATGGCCCTTAGGAAAAAAACCCATTCTTTCCACATAAAAAGCAATGCAAATATTACAAAATGCACATATCTAATATGCTATATACAACCATCTACAATCTGTGTGAATTGGATATCAAGTAATGAAAGAAAAACTGCAGTATATACAAAAGCTATTTTCAGTCAAAATGGTGAAGAAGAAGCACCATTCCATCACTGCAGAGGCAAGTTCAATCATGACTGAACTGTGTATCTTAGCACTGCTGCATTGAAGACTGTGTTAAGTACTAATAGGAACAAAATAAATTATATTTCAGCCTTATAGTTACATTTAAAATGAATTCTATAAGCTATCTCCAACTCACAAAATACTTTGCCTACACCCTTATCTATATATATTGCATATACAGCTGTTGCTCAAATAAATGACAGAGTATCAGTTTTCAGCTAATGATAAAATGCTAGATGCACAAAGGTACTTACAACATTATGGTGTCTAACCTCTTGGCACCCTGCTGCCTTTGAAATCTACACCCTGGGCTAAGTGCCCAGAAACAGAGAGAGATGAGTGTCTAGGAAAAGGATTTATAGGTGCCAGAAAACTGAATAAGGAATAATTATTCCCCCAAAGTAACTACAAGAGCACAGGTTTCAAGGCCAGTAGTTGGGATAATCTTATGAAGTGTGAACAGAAGAGAGATTTACCAAAATCAAAAAGAAATAGGGATGGAGAACAGACATCGTATATGTGATACTTCACAGGTGCCAAGGAGTAAATGGTTCAGACACCTAATGCTCCTAGAGGATTTATGGCTGTGAATCATAAGAACAAATAGCGTCTCTATGTTTCGTCTGGTCAGCATTTCTGACTGATTTGGCCCATTGTCTGCTTTTCCATATTGCTGGCTTCTAAAATATTTGTTATCCTTCATCGTCTGGGGATGTACCTAAAAAATGCATCAGTCTAAATTTCCCTTGACTAAAATCACAACAAATCTAACATTTCTATGATGAAATGAGAGCTAACTATCTTTTTGCCAAAAAGGAATTATGCTCAATCCTGGTCAATTAAAACAGCCTACAACGAGGCTTCAGAGAGGGTTGCACTAAAAGCTGATACTAAGACCAAGAAAGGAGTCAGATAGACAGACTCATTTCAGGTAGGAACCTAGGAACTGATACCAGTAACTGTACTCATTCTCTAATTCATATATGATGTAGGAAAAACAAAGGGTTTGCATCTGCTGTCACACATTCTAAAGACATTAAGATGGCACTCATGGAAAGTAGTTC
Organism: Piaya cayana; assembly: GCA_013389865.1. Taxonomy (NCBI): domain Eukaryota; kingdom Metazoa; phylum Chordata; class Aves; order Cuculiformes; family Coccyzidae; genus Piaya; species Piaya cayana. The sequence goes on along the minus strand of WAAB01001470.1, from coordinate 75,207 downwards.
TTCAGCTACTTAGGGGCAGGTGAAACGGACAAAAATCTTAGCACCAAACCATGCAAAGCCTCTTTTGTCCCTTCTCAGATTGTTAAAATTAAGGTTGTACTCAGTCAACCCGTGGCTTGATTGGAGGAATAAAACAGTTAATATGAACTGCACTGTGTCAATGACAGGTATCCAATTTGTGTTGTAAGAGCTATCAAGTGTGATATCCAGTACCTGGGACCATGGGCCAATAAAAAAGAGATTAGAGGTGGGAGCTGGAAATCAGGCTCACTACAGCAGCTGCTCCACGGATGATCAGGGGCACAGTCCAGCCACTCTGCACCATGGTTAGCAGCTGGTATCTCATATGCTTTTAAACCAGGGACATAACCAGGCCTGATCTACAGTAATATGTTGTTGAGTTGTGTTCTCCATTGTGATAAAATCACGTCTTAAACAAACTGTTCCACGCCAGGCTTGGCTTGCTGATGGGTGCTCTGTATAACACAGCTTGTGGGAAAGAGGCTATCACCTAACAATAAAACGCTAGATTTTGAAGATGCTGTCAGTACACTGGATCAATGAGCTTTTTCCTTTCCTTTTGTGCTCTTACAACAACAATTCTACCAAAGAAAAAAATAAAACAAAAGGAAAAATGTAATATCTGCATTGGTTTGGGTGGCTAAATTTATAGTGATTTTATAATAATATATAATCATTTTAGCTCTCAGTGGTTCTGAAGTCATGAGATTCAGGCTAATTGTGAACCATTAAATATGCAAGTATGCAGAGGTGGGTTTCAGAAGAAGTGAGGCTGAATGTGTATTTGGAAAACAACAAGCAGACTTTGTATAAAATTTGTGCTAACANCAAGAGGGAATGGCCTCAAGGTCTGCCAGGGGAGGTTCAGGCTTGACAGTAGAAAAAAAAAAATCACAGAAAGATTCATCGGGCACTGGAACAGGCTGCCCAGGGAGGTGGTTGAGTCATCTTCCCTGAAGGTGTTCAAAAGATGGGTGGATGAGGTGCTGAGAGGCATGGCTTAGTGATTGATAGGAATGGTTGGACGCAATGATCCAGTGAGTCTTTTCCAACCTACTGATTCTGTGATTCTGTGAAATTACTCTCCAGAAGCAAGGACTAAAAGATGAAGCTAAATGTAAATACTAGGGCCATGTTTTCTCCTAGCCGAGCTCAGATCCAACACTAGATTATGGACTAACTAAATAAGAGACACACGAAAGGGCATTACCTTAGTATCAAACAACCTGAAGATAGCTTTCAGTTCAAGTTTACTCAGTGTTTGGACCAGAAACACACTAGTGAGAACCAGTTTACCCTCCAAACTATTTATCTCCCCATGTATATGACTAGTCCTACTACTGCAAAAGGGTAAGAGATCAAGCTATGCACTTGCTTTCACAAGCTGTTTCTTAGTGCGAGGAGGCATACATCACCTGACTGAGTGCACACCATTGTAAGTCAATTATTTTATGGCAGCTTCATCACAAATCACAATGTTCCTGGTTTGGCTCAAAACAAGTAGCCAGCGTAGCTCTGGAACTCAGACCTACCTGGCAGGACCTTCTCAGCTGCCTTCAAATATACATTCCCTTGTTTTAAGATAAATCATATATGACTGGTCACTAGGCCAAGAAAATTCTAATGCTGGCCTATGGAAAACTTCCAAAAGATATTACAGAAATATGTGAAGACAGAGAAGTTCTTATTCTAAGTAGGGGAACAGATGTCAGAGACACAGCAGAAGCCTCGTTAAGAAACTCTCTTGTGAGGCATATAGGGTGCTGTCAGAGGCAGACATATGTCTTCATGTCTGATAGAAGACTGCACACTTCTGATAGTATCATGTCATGGAAGACAGCATGAGGAAAACCAGACAATTACATTTCTTTTCCTCTTCTAGTCCTTCCCCGGTTATCTTGAAAGTCTAAAAAAATCCAGACCTCTTTATATTGAAAGTCTGCTCCAATTGCCGGGAACCTTGCTCAGCATGAAGATTGTTAGAGATATTAGAAACAACAAGATGCTCCATGCTCAGGTTCTGTTGACAAAAAACAGGATAACCTTGAAACTTAAGAAATCCATCAAGACAGTTCATTGTCTGATAAATTTGGATGCTAAGAAATCTGAATGCTGAAGAAAAATAAAGTGACTGTTCTGCAGGGGACTTGCACTGATGCTGAAAATCAGCAATTTTTAGGAATTATTACTTAAAGCACAGCCAATTTTCTGCCATCCTCTTGCATATTCCTAGATGCCTTTAACAATCATTTTCTAGAGTATAAATCAACAGGGAGTGACACCTAGGAAAATATTCTTGCAATCTGAAGATCAAGTTTCACAAGAAATAATTACTAAAAATGTAAACATCTTAATTTAAAAGTACTGTCACTGGGAGGTCTGAATGCAGTTGTGCATTGTTTCCAGATCTACCTTCACTTAACTACCTCAAGAAACCATAAGATCACTGATATGTACACAGCCTTCAGTGTAGCTTAGCTTTACAAGAAAGAATCTGAACCTTCTGCAGGCTCTGCTATTGCCTGTGAAGTCCATGTCATGGCTTCTTCGCTATTATCCATGTCCAAACCCAGTTAAGTGAAATCTCATTCGAGTACACCTACTTTGTTGCAGCCACCAACTATGTGCAGTGTGGATATACCCTAAAATCTTGTGACCTTTCATTTCCTCACGGGCTCACCAAATACCTCAGCAAACAATTCACTCACTCTTGCAAAGACAGTTAATTTTTCAGCCAATAGTAGCTATACTTCTTGATATAAGGTAATAGAAAGACAAACATTTACAAAATTACATAAATTAAATAATACTTTGCTCTGAATGGAGAAAACTGGCCCTTAGTACCCAATACACTAAAGCATAATGAAGGATAAGAGTTTTTCTTATAATCTTTTAACGGACAAAACCAGTCTGCATTTTAGGCCCATACATTGATGCCTTTTTTTCCCCTTTCTTTAAATAAAAATGCATTTTTGTAAAATCTCTTAATATTTATGACAAAGGCATATAGTGAAACCATGAATAGAAGAAAACATTCTGATAAATACAATACAGCCATTCCTTTTCAAAATGTTTTTTCTACATTCCTGAATGTATTCACAGGTGTACAGCCATGCATATTTCACAAACACATGTGCTCACAGGGATGCTTACATTATGGGCAAAGCAGATGTCAATTCTAAAACAGAAAAGGAAAAAGAAAAAAAACAGCTCTGACTCCATATGAGACCACTGGCTATTGGCTCCAGACATAAGAGTCTGTCTCTAAGGTGACATGAAGGAAGAGAGGAGAGATCTGTTATTTTATACTTCCATTCCAAATGGTAAAAAATTGTCCTTTTTAATTTTATTTTTCCAAATGTACCAGTACAGCTTCCACTAAGGCCATCATCTGATAGAAGATGGTAGAAAATAACTGTAAGGGATATTCTCACCATCACAAAACCTACTAAATGTTTTTTTTAATTTTTCCCAGGATTAAAGAAAAAAATAAAACCCATACTGTATTCATCCTTTGGTCTCTTAGTGTTATTTGTGTAAATGAAAGCCAGCTTTCACAGTCTTAAAAGTGAGAGTCTAAAAGAAAAATTCATCTACAGTAAAGATGTTTGTGAATGAGTGAAAAATCATATACCCAGAGAAAACAATTATTGAAAAGAATGGATTCTTGAAAGTTGTGAGGGAGGAATTGTCCTCCCAAGAGTGAATCACTGAATAATTAGTTCATATAGGAAATTAGATGCTCCGTTAGACTTCAAAACAAATTGTGACCAAAAGAATATAATTGAAATTGATCTTTATTTACATTTACTGGTCAGCTGTTGCAATACTTTCACAGCTATGTCTTCTTTTATCACTGCAGTGGATATGAATATCTCCTTCTGTGGAAATGGTCTTCCTTCTGGCAGATTTAGAACTTGCAGAGGCATAACATGAAAAAAGAAACATGCCACTATTTTCTGGCTACAAGCAACGTACATCCTTCATGAGGAAGGGAAACCCTTTTTTTGTTTGTTTGTTTGTTTTCTAAAGATTAGGGAAATTTATGTTACAAAATGGACTTCATAACAGCCTAAATTCTAAAAGATTCTCAGATTTTTTTTAAGTAACTTCAATTCAGATTTATAATAAAGTAATACTGTGAACTCAAACTCTGGTCTGTGGTTATTTAACAGCTATTTTTCTCCAAAAGTAAACTTGCTTCAATATGACCCTTTTTCTTACCTCTGGTTCTCTAAAATTCTCAGTACTAATGGCCTTGGGTATCAGTAAAGATTTGGATTTTATGTCTTAGAGACTGTTTAGATGCAAATGACTAATTCAAAATATTCTAGAGGTGAGTTAGACATAAAAACTGACAGTCCACCTCCAAGCACAGTAAATTAACCATCCCAACTGCTGCATCCTTCAAACATATTGGTTAAAACCTGATGCCATGTTAAAAGATGCAGTTCCAACACTGCCCTGTAACATATTGCTCTCTGTCTCATCAGACACGGAGTATCATTTCCAAGTTCCAGCAATTACTTTCCACAGTACTTGAAAGACCTTCCCTTGAGCACTACCACCTGAAGCAACAATCCCCTATGAATGCAGTCAGCACTCTGAAGATGACACAGGAACTTCTGGCATTCCTTATAACTATATTAAGACAGGAAAAGTAACCCCACCACAAGAAGGGCTGGGTTTTGTAAAAACATTTATTTCTAAATAAATATAGCCTATTTTCTTTTAGGACAATTCGTTCCCTATGTGGATCTTCAGTTTAATATTTTTTCATTCCACACCCTGCCTTGTTTATTTTAAATATTTTACCAGTGATTTAAAAGACTGTTTTCAGTTAAATTGCCCTGGATTGCCTGATTTTAATGGCAGGTTGATGTCCTATTTTTCCCTTGCATATTTCTTACTGCTGTCATGGTGTTCACAGATTTCATTCAGTCACCTCTGTTGCATGTAAATGCTGTACACAGGAAGCAGAAACCAGCTTTTAATCATGCCTTCTAAGAAAAACACCAGCACTGATTAATGTTTTCATTCTGAAACTTTTTGGTCTGGTTTTATACGTGAAGACATTCTTCTTCCTTGTGGTCATAAAATAGCCACAGATTTCTTGCAGTCACAGGAATTCATAACAAATAAATAAATAAATGAAATCCTGTCTGCTCTTTGCTGTTTTCCAGAATGCTGGCTGCCAAAGCAATTATTTCCATCTTTCTTTATGTATTCCTTTAATTGCACAGTCTAGTATCAATGAATTATTCTTAAAATTAAGTGCTATTAGATAATTCTGTGGTTCTCTTTGTATGAAGTTATAAGCCCAAATTTTTAATGAAAATCAAGAAGGGATCACTTATGGCAGGGAAACTTATAGGTAAATCTAATCCCCAGAAAGCAAACATAATAGAGATTCAGTCTCCTGCAACCAAATCTGGCAGATTAACAGGGTTTACTGCATAAATTCTCTACATAGCATGCCTAAACTTAAGTTAAGCCCATGCTAACACAGCTAGAATGCTCACTCACAGCCTCAAAAGGCCTCATCTGTTTTCCTGGAGATTTTCATCAGAAGCCAGGCTGACTTCAACCATGCATGAATAAGCCAAAGTTCTCTTCCAAGGCACAGCTATTTTACAAAGATTACATCATACAAGAGGAGATCTGCTGATTGATTAGACTACATGAGAAAAAAAAAATCGGGCTCCAAGAGACTATTGTAATCATCTACCTTGGTCTTTTGGTTGATCAGAATCTTTCCCAAAGGACTAAGTTAACTTTTGGAAAAGTTGGTTGTTTAAAATTTAAATATTTTGCACTTTTTTTGACAAAATCAGAAATCCAACTCCCTCTTCCTTCCAACACACAACTACTTGTACATTATTAAGTTATATACTTAGGTTATAAGTTAACTAGCTGTCTTTTATACAAGTTAGGAAAGCTGACTTTATCTAGTTAGGTACCTAGTCTGCAAGTTAAAATTCATATATGCCTTATGATGTCATTACCTAACTGTATTTAACCCACTTCTAAGTTCTTTGAGAGCTGAACACTTTGGTAAGAACACCACTAGGATCTAATGAACTTTATTTGTTAACTTATTGCCATTAAGGTTTATAAAATATGAAGAGAAGAAAGCTAAGACTTGTATATAATTTTTACATCAGTCAAAGTTATAGCAGTATTAAAATCAGCAATACCTCTTTATATATACAGCAGTGAAAAAAAGGAATGAGTTAGTGAGTGAAGAAGAGTCACTCAGTAGCCTTCCATATAAATAAACATGTTAAAGCCTACATTAGTTTTAAAAATGTAACAGAACTAAAATTGGCTACACGGCTACAGTATTTTTTAAAAGTCTGTGACACTGTGTTGAGAGATGTGGATCAGAGAATAAAGTCAAAGACAGGAGCCTGATGTCTCTAGGCACTTAATACTAAGTGGTAAAATACATCTTGAGAAGAAGTTCAGGAGTGAGGGGATCTAGTAGTTTCTTGAAGCATGCTGGGATGTAGGATCAGCTTAACTTATAAAGCCCCAGAGAAAGAAGGCATCAGGTCAAAGCTGAAAAATGAGAAGACATCCTTAGAAGGCTGCAGTGGGCCTGGGGACTTAGAGATGATGGAAGAAGCAGGAAAATGTTCAGAAGACCTATGTATGCAATAGAAGAGAGCTTGCAAATTTAACATATGTTAGTCTGCAATCATGTAACAACAATGTGGAAATGATAAGACAAGAGTAAAAACACTGAAATTATTTTAATTCTGGAGTATAATAAATGCTGAAAAGATACTTGTATGTTCTTAGACAAAAGATATAGTCTATGTACATATAAAATAAATTGCACAAATACAGTAATGTTTACTTCTACTAAATCTCTAATCAAGCACATCTGTCTTTTGTATGAGGACACGAATATCAGATTAATCTTCTGGATTAATCCTATCTTGTAAATGATACAGCAGGTATATCCTTCTGCTATGTATTGTCAGTCCTTATTCAGAAAAGAATAAAGTCCTTATTCAGTAAGAATACACGTAGCAACTGTGTAAATGGTATCGCTGAAAAATGCCTAGATTCAGACCAAGGATTCTGGAGCTCATGTAAGTGATCTGACTCAGGCCTATTCCTACTGTTTCGAAAAGAGTGGGAATGCACTGCCTTGACTTGTTGGGAAAGGACCAGCAAGTAGGATCAAAGCCTACTTTTATGTAGTCTTTCAATAGTTGTACTAGGCCAAGATTTAACCCCGCCTGTCCTTTTTTAGATGATAAATACATGGTTTCACTCTCACTAACATTCTGAGAGGAAGAAAGCCTCTATCTAACATCAAAAAATGAAAAATATGGAGAAAAAGCTGTTATCCATGCAAGAAGAAACAGGAGAACCTGCTCTTTTCATCAATTTATGAATTGAAGGTGCCTAGTAACTGACAAAAGATGTCTGCAGCTCACTCCTCTAATAAAATGTTCGACAGATCTATCATATTTTGTAGACAATGAAGCAAAAACCCCACCCAATTACAGAAAGCAACTTAGAATCACTAAGTACAAAATAACTTTACTGAGCATTGCACAGTAGTGGACACTACTGTGCTGTTAATACAAGCTTATTTTAAGGTGTGTCTAGTCTCCACACAGAACTTCGATCAACAGTCTATCAAGGGCTTGAAGGATTTGTCTATATCCATACTACTCACCTGATCACATGGTTTTAACAATCTGATATGACTCCTCTATCACATATAATATCTTTAAGCATTCTTCAATGTTTTTCTTTTTTTTTCAATGTTTTTCCAAAAAGCTATAAAAGCTATAAAGTTTTTTTCCAAAAGCTATAGAAAACTATACCAGACAAAAATCTATTATCCATAGAGCACTTATATCTCAGTCATTATAAAAGAAAAATGCAAAATACTTGTTTTCAAAATTTATTAATTCTGAAATGTATTGTCCATCAAATCTATCAAAAGATGTAACGGGGAAAATGAAGGTACTTCAATTTACTTGAAGTTTTATCTTGAATAAAGACATACGATTAGCCACATCGACTCATGAGAAAGAAGTTCCCCCTTGTAGTAACAAAAAAAATCCATCCTACAATAGTTAATAAATGTAGCGAGTGTGGATAAAAACAAAGGTAGCATAGAGTACAAAGGGAAAGTAACAAAGTAAGGACTGGAGAGCTGTGAGACAATCACTCATTGTTCAGTGTGAAGCACAGATAATAGTGGTGATCGTAAAACAAAATCTTCTGTAAATGCCTACTGCTAACATAATAATACACCTTGTTTGTAATGCTTTATTATTAATCACTGAGTGGACAAAAGTGCAGCAAGAATGAACCCTTTATTCTCCAAATTTCCAAAGAACTTTCTTGCTTTGCTTATTTAAGAAGTTTCATCAGTGAAATACCTACACTTCGGCAAAGAGAGAGTAAAGGAAAAAGCATAGTTCCTCCAAACCCTCCATAATGAAGTTACCTTTTCCCAGATGAGCTCAATAAAAGTTACTAGAAATCTGAATACCGAAATTTTATCTTTTTCAAATTTTGAATTCTGAGAGCAGCCGAAATACCACAACTTCAAGATTACTTTTTCTCCATATGAGAAAGATCACAATCAGCCAATGACATTTAAAGTTCCACTGAATTGTATATTTGAAAAGGCAATTTTTCAGGAATACCTTTGCAACCATTTAAAAAGCTTCCAGTGATGGAAAGACAGAAAAGCAGAAACACATGATTAACAATAGCAGAAAACAAGCAACTGCTCTGAAGAGTTCAAACAACTTCTGCCCTCTCTTCTTGTGTTTGTTTCCTGTACAAATGGACTGACTTATTTTAGAACAGAGAGTGGCCAAAAAAAAAAAATAAAAGAAAATAAAAGGAATATAGGAGAAGAAAAAGTTAGTGACCAGTGATAGCTTGTCTGAGAATAAATTTAATTCCAACGAAGAAGAAAGCATCGTTATATAAATCTATACAAACAAAACCATTTAAGATGTCCAAGCCCCTTTGCACAATTATCTTTCTACAAGGAATGAAGACAGATCAGGCACAGAGAGCTTATTGTGTTCACATATTTCCACTGCGATATGTGCTTTGAAGTCTGCTGTATCCCATACCACACATTTCTGTACAGACATGCTCCAACTTCAGGTTTCACATCTGGGCTCCCTGGATCAATATTTCAGGAGGTCAATGCCCAAATACAATATATCTGGATTTTGGTAAAACCATAAACTGATTACTAGCTTGGGCTAGCTTTTTTTCACAAAGACTTTACTTCTTGGTAAATAAAGAAACTAATTATTGGCAGGTATTCTAAATTAAGCAAACTGTGTACTTAAAGATCCTAGTGACCAAGGTCCAGTCATTCTCCATTCATACTTTCACAATCTTTTCCTCCAATGTGAAACTTCTGCTCACTTGTTTTAAGATTCACTTCTTGCATAGAAAAAGCCACCAAGCATGAGATTATGGTTGGTAGGGAACAGAGGAGCAGAAATCATGCCTTCCCTATATCCCATGAGAAGGACACTGTTCTACAATGTCTTAAATGACATAGAACAAGAATGCTTAGTCTATTCATTATCAACACAGTTGTAGGAAAGCCCAAAAGTATTTCATGGAAGAAATATATCTGCCATGCACTAAAAGAGACTCCAGCAGCCACAATGCTGCAGAGGTTTTTGGCATAAAATCCTATAGGGAAAACGGACATTAAGAGTACAAAACAATGTGCAATAGTCATTGATTGGATTCTCTGAGGCTGTCCGATTACTTATTGTAAAATAATGTACCAGTGTCCTAGCAATCACCTTTAACCATCTGTGTGTCTGCTGGATTCAGGTCAGTCCTTTAGAAGCTGAAGGGCAGTGCCACCAGTGATACAAGTCCAGAGGCAATCTCACATGGGACTTCCTAAATTGAATTCCTGCTCTCACAGCATTACTATATTTTCCTCCAGCATGTCTCAGATTGGCATTGCAAGCCAAGCTGGACTGGGGCACGATTTAAAATCAAAGCCAACAGATTCTGTCCAATTTTTAGCAAGGCACAGTGAAATGATTCTTATGGCACTGGAGAATATACAGTCAGCCTAGGCTCCTCAAACAACAGCAGTGAAAATAAGCAAAGATTTCTAAAAAACAAGTATAGCACAAGGGCATATACAGAGTTACCTGACAGAGTTGTAAATTCAGATAAACTAGAAGATCATGTCTTAAAAGACAGCTTTGATTATCATTAGATAATCCTAGATATCAGCCATTCTCACAGTTGGCCAGAAAGAAGCTCAGCTTCTCTGCAACGCCAAAGCTAGTGACTAGCAAGAGTGAAGATAAATTATTTCACTTATACCACAGTCCTTTGGTACTTTTCCATTGAGCATATTCTCACTATTTTCAGAACATCTGTCAAAATCTCTCTCCAAGTCTCTTCAGGTACTTCTGTCTACAAAGCCAGGATCATCCTTTCAAAGAATGAACCAGTACAATGGGACTTAAACTATACACTCAGAATCAATTTTCCCAGAGAGGTCCGGACTGAAAAAAGGGTACTCTAATGTAAGATTGGGTATGAAGATTTCCACCTCACTAACAGATTAATAACTTTACTCTGTCAGGAAGGAAACCTGTTTATTACAGGAAAACAGCATGTACCTGGACAGTTACAATGGAGTTTGAAGATAAATTCATGCCCTGGCTTATTTCATAGTAACTTCATCAAGAGGCACAAACTCTTTCCAGCACTTCTTAGACAAGTATAAGCAGAAAACAGTTGTTCCTTAATAATTAATGAAGAAAAATTAGGTAAGTTCAAAGAATAAATTATTTGTTGCATTTTTTGTTATTGAAAGAACTGCAAAAAAGGCATGTTGTTGTTGTTATTATTATTGAAGGCCAAACTGGTCAAAATGATCCCTTATAATATAATCCTATACATGACAAGAAAAGATACTTTTTGCATCTCTTCAGAAGGATTTAGTTCCGTTTGGAATAGTCTTTTCCACACACATACATTTGTGGCTGAAAGCTCCCTGCCAGTTGTCAGTTTAATTAAATCTTGCTAATAGACCTCATTGGATTTCCAGTTGTGAGGGAATCTCTACAGAAGAACAGATGCTATGAGTCCGACCAAAGGCTCATCTAGCCTGATAGTCCCTTTTCTGGCCACAACTTATAATGGAAGAGCACAAGAATAGAGTAAATATGTGCTGGCACAATAAGCTCCACCTTAAATAAGCTCCACCTCGAGTGGTTTTTGCAAGAAGGTGTCTTTAACTGATTAAAAGCCCTTGATAGAATTTTTCTTTATTAATAGAACTAGTTCACTTGAACAAAGGTGAAACTTAGGTTAGATTCACTCAGTATCACTAAGTCTAAAATTTGCAATACCTAAAGGTCAATTCTCCTTTTCTTTCTCCATTACAGTCTTAAGTTCCAAAAATCATAGCTTGATCCTAATGTCACGACAACATCTTTCAATGTTGTGTGTGATTTCCAGCTGTGTCTTCTAATTAAACTTCCCATGCATCATTTATATGCATCACTTTTCCCTCTTCCTTTATGAACAGATCTGCAAGGTATATTTAGATACATTTCTATCGAACTTCGTAGAATATTCAAGTATATCTAAAACTGTAGACATATTTTTATATCCCCATATGTGCGTCTGCAGACTTTCTTCGTGGCCCCCAAAAACTGGCCAAGAAAAACATCATATGCAATAATTTGAATGTACAGGCTTATACGTACATCTCTAAAGATGGAATAGAAGTCTTTTGAAAGTAACAGGTTCTTTAGTTTCTAGGACAACTTAAATCAAGGATCAGATATATTTCACAAGCAATTTGATGTTCTAGAGTCAAAAGAACTGCATTTTTTTTATGAATGACTCAAAAACTTACAGACTAATCCCAGATATCTTTTCTTTATGGCTTATTAAAAATGTCCTGACAGTTGATCTTTTACTTGCATATTGTACAGCTTCACTTTATATATTCAGATATGTTGATTTCCTTCATCTGTTTCTGTTTGTAAACATCCAGTAACTGGGCTGTTGCAAGGTAGAGTTCTCCTATGAGATGCTGAGGAAGACTTTTCCCATTGAAAATAACTGTATTTTAACAATAAATTGAGCAAGACAAAATCGGTTACTGATTTGAGTTTATCAAATTAAGGGGCTGGAGAACAAGTCTTACGAGGAGCAACTGAGAGAGCTGGGGTTGTTTAGCCAGCCTGGAGAAGAGGAGGCTGACGGGAGACCTCATTGCTCTCTACAACTACCTGGAGGGAGGTTTTGGAGAGGAAGGAACTGGCCTCTTCTCCCNATGATTCTATGAATTTTATTAAGTTTTCTCCTAGAGGTCCTATTTCATACTGCATACTTCCCACTGAAGTCACTGAAAGGATTTGATTTTTCATGGTTTGGAATGTTCATTTGATATTTATATGATGAAATGGGAACAAATTATGCTGCAGGAAACAGAACACAAACATCTTCAGAGGGCAATAAACTCTCATACTCCAGGGCATAACCCAACCAGTTATAGGGTTAGACAGAAGTTTTGCTCACAGATAAATTCTTTCAAAGAAAACACATTTAAATGTCAAGCACCTTCCTTCAAAGCATCCCTTCAGTTGGAAACTGGACAAAATATGGCATCACACTCTCTTTGCCATTATCTTTGTTAGACCAACATCTGCCATCCTTGCTAGGGCAACTTCCATAGCTCTCTTTCACACTGAAATGCACCCACCTTTGAAAGCCTAAATTATTTTCTCCTCTCATTTGCACATGGACTCTTTTGGTTGTAATCCTGCACAGATATGTGTGATATCCAAAACTGTGTTAATTAAATTTATCCAAGCCTTGCACTGAATGAAGATAAAAAGAATCCTTTTTTAAATATAGAAAGGTTAAAAGTATGAAACACATACAATGATGTACATTGTTCTTAATACACTTCAGAAAAAAATACTGAAATAAGTAAAATCCTTCGTCCCACTGCAGCCACTGATTAAAGGGTCAGTACAACGCACGAGGATTAACTGTTTCAAAAGTGATCATTTGGCTGATTGACCTTTAATTCAAAGGTGCTTCTCACTTGGCGTAGAATAATTTACTGTAGATGTAGCTTATCATTTAATAGCATTACATCTTTGCACCAATTTATCAGTGAATGTATCTTACAAAATTCCTTGTCTACAACTTTCTTCCTCTTTGGTTTGCATCTTAGTTCCAGCAATATGATCGACCTTAAACCAGAGCTTAGATAATCATCATATGAAAGTAATTAAAATAAAGGAAAGCAGAATGTGATTTAAAGTTTTCAAGAAAATCCAAAGTGACTGTATGCAGTAAGATAAGGACCTTTGACTCAATGCAAAGCTAAACAGCAATCCAGACATGGAGCACAGTGGACAGTGAAGATTTAGCCATTAGAAGTATAAATATCCATTCTTGTTATTTCTTCTCATTTCTCAAAGATGAAACGTAAAATGAGTAAGTTTGTCTAACTTTAAATGTAAAAAATAAGGCAGGAAATTTGTTCTCATCTGCTCCCTTCCATATAATAACCATGCTGTGAGCACTGCAGGTAGTTTTTATGGGTTAAAAGGCTGGAGGCAGGTGGTACTGTGCATGGTACCTACACCAAAAGGAACTGGTGTCAGCACTTCTCAAAGAGGCAAGTCCAAATTTAACTTCCAGTTAGATATGGCACAGGGGCAGTCTGAGGTTTCAGGAGTGACAACTACGCACTAGCCTCTTCCTTGCCTCCAATAAGGCAGAAGGCATATGCCATAGAAGTAGGAGACCTACCTTGCAAACATCCCAAATCTGCCCAGGACCAGAAACCCCACCTTTTTCAGGTGGGTCAAGGTCAGAGACTGTCTCTGCAGCCTTCTGTTTCCCTCCTGCCCCTTACACCAAAGTCAAGATTATTCTGAGAGAAGTGGTAAGAAAAGTTTGCTTTAACAAGTCCCACAGCTAAAACTACTCAATAACTTAAAATAGGAAATCTTCTGTGGCAGTTTGCTAAGCTTTGCCTGCCAAGATAAAATAATTAAATAAATGCTGCACAGACACAGAAATGTATATTTAATAAGTTGTGACTCTTACATGGCATTTAAAAGGGCTGTGCTTTCAGAATGAAGCAACATGATTTGATTTCTGAAATACCCTTGTGTTTGAGATACCCATCTATTTCATATGCAACTACTCACTACCTCATAGTACACAATGTGCAACGATAGTTCTCTGGAGTTAGGGCCAAACTCTACCATCTGGACTTCAGTCTAAAAGTATGTTAAATAATAAAAAAAAACTTGTCACAGAGCTATATCTTAAAGAAAGGAAGTTGAAGGAAGACACCCTTACTTCAATTAAGGTCCTTGTTTAGGTTCACTGTGTTCTAGACCTACTAAAGATAAAAGGGAAAAGGAGCTCCCAGTACAATGACAAACTATTAACAAAAGAGGGGGTTGTGGTTACTTTTTTGGTAAAAATACAGTATTGGCTAATTGATGCCAAATGAAAGGGAAGCATAAGGTCCGGTTCAGACATTTTGTATTTCTGAACCCATTCTTGGGACAGCACACACTTTCTTCAGTGTTTCTTTCACATTTACTTAAAGCATGATAAATATAACTATCTAAGCAAGTGTATCAACACTAGGAGCTTATTTTATCTAAGATCAGGCATCTTGTGTTGTTATGTAGGTGGAAAGGCAGATAAGTTTCTCCTTCTTCCTTGAGATGAGTAGGTGCGTGGAAAAATGCCATACAAATCAAAATATCTTTGATTCATCACTATAACATTCATATCATACAAAACTATTTGCATGTAGGAACTAAGATAAGAACAGAACACAAGAAGCCCACTGATTCCAGATCAAATTTACCTGTGTGTTTGCTCTACAATAATTCTTCATTAATTTTTAAAAAATACGTTTTTTAATAATACTTAGTATATTTCTATTGCAACCAAATCTTTTTGGTAAATGCCTACTCAAAACAGTTAGAATCCCATTCTTTGAGACCTGTACTAAGAGTAAATCATATATACAGCAACCATCTCAGCTCAGTTCAAGTGTGAATGTTCTTTCTTAATCCACCTGGATCTCCCCTACTCCTACCCACACTCATTGTGGGTAAAGAAAAACAATGGTCTTGTTTACATAGAACACCCCACAGTAGTTTCTTCTAGAGCATTCAAGCATAAAATTAGGGACACATTGCATCGTTGCTTCAGAAAGCCACAGTATTGATATTATCATAAATCTCAAACTGACTTCCTTATTTGATCTTTCCCAGCATGTGAACACTGGAAGCATCTATGGGATTCTGAATAAATCTGAAATAATGTGCATATAAGTCCTCTACTGAATGGGTCTTAAACCTGTAGCATTTACAGTTCAGGCAACTGTTTCAAGTTGTCTTGCAATGCAAGGGAATTCCTGCAGAGGCTTTATGAAGTCAAAGTTCTGCAGTCTGACATAAATAAAATGCAACTTCTCAGCTTGCTACATGCAAAATATTTCTGCTAACCTCACTCTGATTCATTCACGTGACATGCAATGCCAACTGAGAGAGTGATCTGTGTGTGGAAAGAAAAGATTTTATAGTCTCATTCAAGTCAAAAGACTGAGGATGTATTTCTACCTGAGCCATAAGCAACTCTAAAGAATCATAAACTCTTCTCCCTCCATCTGTAAAAATTGGCATTTCTTATTTCACATATACAGCAAGCAGGTTAAAATAAACACGAACAGGCAAACAAAACCAAATCCAACCAAACAAAAATATTTTCCCAGATTTTTTCCCACTATAGAAACCACCTGAGCATTGCAAAGTAGAGGGAAGATACTGGTGAGTTAGGTCTCCAGATTTCAAAGGATGTTTGCTGCCTTATTTACACAACAAATTCAGCTAAAGGCGAAGTTCTCTTTTTTCTTAGTTCATCTAACATGGGCTGTCCTTCACAGAATGTTATTATTTCTAGGTGTAAATGCCTTTTCTGTCATGTAAAATTAATATCCTATCTCATTAACATACTATTTCATTTTCTCTCTTGTTTATAGCTAGTATTCTCCAGTCTACTTTTTACTTTCTTTGCTCTTGCTGCTCCTACTTTATAATGTGTTTTGGAATGTAGTTTACATGAAAGATGCTGTACAAAAAGCTAACGATAATCCAATTTCTTTTTTTCAAAGAAAACAGTTTTCTCTATGGGCAGAAGTTATATCTATTTTTGTAGTCTTTCACGGGGGCTAGATGATGAGGAAGTCAGAATAGTCAGTGAGGGTGTATTCTACGTTATTGCTGTTTTGTAAGGGAAGAGAGAATGTAACTGGGTATATTGTTTTATTTGCAGTCATTAATTTCTGTGTTGCAAAAAAGTAACGCTGAGCAGATGCACCTTTTTTTCTGAACAGAAGTGTTATCTCTTCCTAATTAATTGGGGACATATTCAGAGCAGGCTCAGCAATACAAAATTGACCTTTGAAGTTCAAAGTGATAAGCCATATGGGGCTAAATCCTGCCTCTGTTACGCATACAGAAATCTCACACATTCCCGATGAGTTTGCATCAGGATTTCGACAAAGTCATCATCATATACCATGAAAAACAGCCCTTGGGACAGCTTAATCTGTACAAAAAGAACTTCCATGTTTCACTTTATGCTATTCCCCTTTCCCTCCAGTGTCAACCCCTCCCCATTGCTGTTTTCTAGGTTTCTTCTGGGACAGTTTTATCCCACACACGCTACTTCCTTAACCACCCCATTTTGCTTTAGCACAGTTGTCAAGCTTCTTGCAATACACACAAAAACTTGGGAGCGAGAATACTAGCACTGCAAAATTCAAGAGAGCCTCCTCAATATGCTCCCTTTTCATTTCAATCCTTTGAAATTCTTCTGCATCTTAAGGCATATGCAGAATCCAAACCAGGATCCAAGTGTTCTTACTTTATATTATTTCTTGAATGAAGCATTTTAATATCAATATCTGGAGGGTTGAACTAATAATTCAGAATCAAACAAATGTTTTTCTTTCGAATACCTTACAAGTTCCTATGACTATATAGTTTTATACTGCATGTTTATAGTTTATTGTAAAGATATTCGCTACAATAATACTATCTGCCGTAAGAATTGTTCTGTCATTTTTTCCCCAGAAATACTTCTTAAATTTAAAATAAGCCCTGCTCGTATCACAAGGTGAAAGTTGTAAGACCTCAACACGACCAACACTAGCCAGAAGCACATTAGTGTATTATACTCCCTTCTCACTACCACAATTGCATTTTATGGTGATTAACTATTTAGGCACAGAATGTATTCAGTGGTCATTCTCTTCATTAAAAAGCAGTCCAAAAAATTCTAGCACTCTGATATTGTCATAACAGGCAACTGATGCAAGTGCGAGATGTTCACCCTTCAAATCTCACTCCTACTGCACATCAGCCACATGCACCAATCACCCTCTAAGGCAGGGAAGAAATGGTTTAAGTCTCAGGCAAAGTCCTGCGCTGGCATTGTTTAGACAGACCAGGAATGCACTGGATAGTGTCAATCAACATTGTTCCTCAATAATGGATACAGCTTTTGTTTGATAACATAATTGGAAATATAACATTTGTAGGCTGGCTTTGGATGGAATTAAGAATAACACAATCTTACAGTGTGCCATCTCAAAATTGGCTAACAGACTGAAAAGGATTCAACAATATTTATCAAGATGTTTTTGAATTAGGAGACCAGAAGATGCAACAGACCTGCAGTTCACCTGTAAAAATCTCCAGGCAAATCAAATGTGGTGATGAGGAGAAAGAGGTTGCACTCTGTGAAACAGTAAAATGCCTACCTACAAAGAAGTGAAGCTGCAAGGATCTCTAAATTAATGTTTGAAGTACCTCAGATATCTGTCCATATAAATTCTGCACAACAGTTCCATAAAACCACTCGGCACAAAATTCTACACTGAACTAAAGCCTCAAAACTCAGTCCTACTACAGTCATCTGATTCTCTCATCAGAAACAGAAAAATACTGTAAGACAACAGGGCTATTTAAATAAACCAGAATGTTAAAACAAGAAAAAATGGATAGACACAGACTATGAATATATTTAGGTTGGAAAATAGAAGCTTCTTAACTAGCTATGAAATAGAAAATATTCTTTCAGTAGGTGGAGAGAGAGCAGTAAAGCCCAGAGTTTTAAGAAAGACCCAAGCCAGTTTTTTAATAGGATTGTGCATCCTGATCACCTGAACCAGTGTACAGTATTTTTTCAATCATATACACTTAGAGAGTTGAGAGACATTTCCAGAGCTCAGTAATAATAAATGATAATACAGAACCAAAGTACTTTACTGCAGACTGAGGAGTACGTGTGATGCTGCAAGCCAAAGAAGACCATGCTTTTGGCTAGGAGGCTGGGCTGGGACCTGGATTCAGCTTGTTGGTCTGCTATTTTTCTCTCATGTTTCCTCAGGCACATCACTGTCCCAGAAGGTTTTCATCTGTGATGGAAAGAAATACTTAACACCATCAAAGGCAGGTACAAGATCAATACTGTATGGATCTTGGACACTCAGATCATATAAATAAAGAGCATATAACTACCTTTACAGCGTACTTCTAATCAAAAAAAAAAATCACAGTTTTCATGAGCACAGACTCCTCAGCTCTGTTAGCACACCTAGCTGGCATTTGCATTTCAGGCCAGGTGACAGAAGCGCTGCTAAGAGAGCACAGACCAGCAAGCAAGGCAGCTTGAAGGGAGCAGAAGGCAGCCAAGGATGACGCAGTGCCCGTGGTCCTGCTGCCTACTGAGACCAGGCAAGAGTCTTCAACCGCACTGCGGCTGCTGCGCTAGGGGGAAAGGAAATGTGTGTGACTCTAGGTGTGTGTTAAGGGCAGGCAGGGATCAGGCTGGGGGGCACCTTCAGACCCCTCTGAGCTAAGAGATTGCTGACCTCTGCTTCCCACTGCCCCTCAGCATGAATCATAGAATCACCAGGTTGGAAGAGACCCACCGGATCATTGAGTCCAACCATTCCTATCAAACACTAAACTATGCCCCTCAGGACCTTGTCCACCCATGCCTTAAACACCTCCAGGGAAAGTGAATCAACCACCTCCCTGGGCAGCCTGATCCAATGCCCAGTGACCCTTTCTGTGAAAAACTTTTTCCTAATGTCTAGCCTAAACCTCCCCTGGTGGAGCTTGAGGCCATTCCCTTTTGTCCTGTCCCCTGTCACTTGGGAGAAGAGGCCATCACCCTCCTCTCTACAACCTCCTTTCAGGTAGTTATATATGAGAAACACTGCTGTCTCTCTGGGTCTTTTCCCTTGGAACTCTGCTCTGCCTCCATCCTCCTGTGCTCCTACCCACACTAGGAGCAGCAGGGATTTGGCCATGCTTCATCTGTCATCTCTGATGGAACAAAATTCAGTTTCGCCTGCTCTGATGGGAGGCACTGAGCTGGCAATGGCTACTACATTGACCTAACATTGACCTTGCCCCTGTCACCGTCGCAGCTGCTTTTTAGTTTGGGGGCTGGCACTCTGGCATCTCACTACATATCTGGTTTGGTACTGCCTGGCAGATGCTTCGTGATGACTGCATCCCCAGAAGAAAGCACTGGGATTAATATGCAGCTTGTCTGTATTTAACAGTCGGTCAAAATATCAAAAAGCTAAGTAAAAAATTGTATGCCTGTTGCTACCTACAAGAGCCTGTACTCCTCTGTGTCTTTCCTATGAACACTGACTTTGCAGTATCTTGTTCAATTAGAATTTTTTTTATACATATTTTCCAGCTGAAGTCATACACCCAGCTTGTTAGCTAAAATTCACATATTGCCTCCAGTGTTAAACTTCCTCTTTCAACAGGGCACTCAGATTTCTGTTTATAGAAAGTGAAATAAAAATATAGCTCCCTGAGGGGCATTTCAGAGGATGACTCTAAATAAACCAAAGGCATTATATTAAAGACCAGGTCTTCATTATGAAAGCTTATAAATTCATGGTAACTGGCAAGAAAGGAAGGCCACAGAAAATTCAAGAAAATATACTATAGTCAATAAATATGCTTTATTGATGGGTTAGTGGAGAGTAGACAGCACAGCAGAAAACATCTTAGAAGACAAATCACTACCTGATCTAATAACTGTTCACACCCATATCTGTCTGGGATTCTAACATTCCCATATGGAAACTAAGGCTAACTCAAATAATCAAAAAAATCAATATAGGATTTGGACTCTAAGCCCAAATCTTCCGAAAGGTCAAAGGAATGGAAGGGCTCAGCTCTAATTAGGAGCCAAGTATCTCATTTACACCCACAGTTTCTACATGTGCGTAATGACAGAAAATGAAGGAAGCAAATTTTTTGCATGCTGACTCACTGGATTGTTTTCCTTGAAATTCATTCTGCTTTAGAACTTGTTAAAGTAATTCTCACCATAGGGCCTCCTTGACTTTACAGAATTGAAGTTCAACTCTGTTAGGTGCTATGTGATCCCATGGTATGAGTATTTTAGAATCATTTACCCTCATGTTAAATTAATAGACTTGAGTGCATTCATCATGATGCATAATTGGTCATTTTGGGGTCTTGTACCTGATGAGGCTTTTGTGATTTTTATTGTTTTGCCTTGGGTTTTTGAGGGGTTTGGAGGATCTTTTTTTGTTTTGCTTAACCACTTGAGCTCCATCAATGTTTTTATTTTGCTTAAATAAGCCATTTCTTTGTGATACAAAATTCTGACTAAATTCTTTAATCAGCTTTAGTTCAGAAACTGTTTATTTCCATCCGCATTACAAATGCAGGATTTAAACAATCTATCAACACAGCATAATGCAGCAAGCGATCTTGTCAGTTTGTCCTTTCCTCTCAGGGACGCAGCTACTCTATTCTGTACTTCTGAAGAAAGGAAATAATAGGATTAGAAAAACACTGAGGACAAGGGGATGTCAAACAAAAGAAATTCACGCTGCAGTTCCAAAGCACTCTCATCTAGTATTGGGAATTGTAATCCATTTGTGTTAAAGACTTTGCCTCTGCTCATTATAAAAAAAAACATAAAAGACATATATTTTGATACTGTAGTTTGGCCTACAGGGAACCATAATTAAAACATATTTGAGTGAATGCAATTTTAGTCATTATTAAGCAACCTAAAGCACAGTTAGTCACATAAACACAGCATTATCTAAGGATTACAATGTGTGAGACAGCCAGCTATTGAGCAACCTTAAAGGTCCAATGCTTACTTACCATTATCAAAAATTACTAACATACAATGCCCAACTATTTTAGAAAAATTATTCTATACATCTGTGAAAGAAATGCAAAAACTGCAGGCCAACAGGAATAACTATTCTCTGTAAGTACTCACAGTTATTATGTAGAGGTTAACTCAGTTCATTATTCAAATAAATAGCCTCTCTTATATAGCACAGAACTCCAAGCAAACCCTCTAAAGCCTTCCTTTGTATCACAATTAAGAGTTTTATTAAAAGAAAAACCCTATTCAAATAAATCACAGTAATATCATATATACAACATAACCTCTAAAGAAAAGTTTTGTCTATTTCCTTCACAGATATCAATCAGATTTTTTTTCATGCACTTCTGTATTGCCTCAGCTTCAGGTATAAGGGTAAATAAGCATTCACTTAAGATTTAGTTTTGTTGAATTAGAATGGTACTGAGAAAAGCAACCCTCTCTTCCTATTAAAGTTTATATAAGAAAACTGAAAAAAATGTTTGTGATCTTGTAAAAGGCCATGCTTTCCATTTAAATGGAGCAGAAAGCAAGCATAGGTCACCCTTAAAAGTATTAATGTGTGCTAATCACTCTCCAGTCTGTAATTATAACTATTGGTCAGCAAATCACAGAACAGAAGATGAAACTTACTTCTGCTGTTAATATGTCAACTCTAAAAGCAACATCAAAGACAATTTAGAAACCCAATGATAAGGCTTAGGGTATTTCTCCTACCAAGACCAAACCAAAATAGTGAAAACTAAAACCAAAGTTAAAGAAAACATACCTTCTCCCTCTTTGTCCTGGAAAAAAAATAGAAAAAAAAGAAAAGAAAAAGGAAAACACTAAAACCAAAAACCCAACCACTTTTGGCTCAGGACATGTTTTCCTGTACCTGAAATAAGTGAGCTGCAAGTCTCAGAGAAGAGACTGTTGGGATTTCAAACAATGTAAAACAGAGGCCAGTGAGACTGTGAGACTCAAGACTTCAGTCTTCCTCACATCCAGATCAAGGCAATTCAGAGGAGAATTCATTGTTTCAGAAATGAGTCAAACTCAAAGCATAATAGCAGCAATTTGAAACTCCCCATGGTTGCATCAACGAAGTCAATCAATGTTACATAGATTGTACTTACTGTCCTCACAAAGCTTTTCCTTGGCCAATTCTTGCGTGCAAACACCATAACAATATAACAACACTAACCTGCCCCTGTATTTCTCAGTACACACTCAAACATGGCTTACAGAGTTCTGTCCAGATGCATGTTCATTTCTATGTATCAAAGTATGCACAGAAAAAGCCAAGATCAAAGCCTCCTAATTCCCAGGTGAATCACAGAGCTGCAGAGTCACTCTCCCACTTCACTAAGTTTAGTTATTCATGAGGAGGTACAGGATGTTTATATCAGAAAATAATACTCAAAGCAGGGTAAAACTATCAGTAATATCTTGGAAAATGCCACTGGAAAGTACTGTACATGTCCATCTGCTCTCTGCAGAAAGGAGCATGTTGAAATATGGAGATAATGCAACTGTTCACAGAGAATTGTAAGTTAGTGAATATTCCCAACCCACTTGGCTGCTAGTGTATCTATAAACTAAAACACTAAAGGCGGTCATCAAAAACATGGCTGTCTACCAACTACAGTAGGATTTGCAGTTGCAAAATGCTGTCATATCGCTATCACCAAATGTAAGATTAACAGTAGCATTATTTTCAGCTGTCCAACAAATCGTAAAATCATTGGATGCCACCTGGTCTTTCAGAAGATCCATTAGTGTGGCATTATTTTGAGTATCTCTTCCTCACTCTTGTACATAATAGCAAAAATCATGAAGAACCCATAAAACACTACTTTTCAGAGCCATTCAAGCACGTGGCAGCTGTAGTTCCACTGACCAGTTATGCCACAGTTCTGATGGAGTTCTGCTTCATAGGACTTCCACCAAATTGCTCCCTCCTGTAGTATTTCTAGGGCACAGCAGCACTTGCCTGAGAATTGTTATAGAACCCCTATTCTCCCTGCTTCTATCCCTGTACTAAACTTACAGATTGTCCCCTGAGACAAACAGCCAGTCATCTCCCCCACTTGCATGCCAAAGTAGCAGGGGAGTTACTCCTCAGCCTAGCCATGTCACATTGGAATTTTAAAATATCTAGAGATTAAAGCAAAATTGTTCATTACTAAAAGATAAACAATACACAGTTCTAGATACAGGTAAGTCTTGCAAGCATGCAGACTTTTGACATCCTTCAAAGCTACACCATAAGTGTCTTCATGATATTTTGGTGCATCTTGAGAGCTGCTTCTGAACCCTGGAGTCTTTTCAGCCCAGTTCACCTTAGTAAGAACAACAGCTAAGCCATGTATACAGAAGTTCCTCAGTGGCAAAAGTTCTGCCCATCAGTTCCTCTATTTTCACCTGATGTGTTTTCATAGAATCATAGAACAACCAGGCTGTAAGACACCCACCGGATCATCGAGTCCAACCGTTACTATCAAACACTAAACCATGCCCCTCAGCACCTTGTCCACCTGTGCCTTAAACACCTCCAGGGAAGGTGAATCGACCACCTCCCTGGGCAGCTTGTTCCAATGCCCAGTGACCCTTTCAGGCAATGGTGGGAGTCTGTCTATATATAAAATATTTGGACTCTTTATCCTGTGTTTAGCCATTTTCGAATCTCTTCCTGCAGATGGGCAAGGTATAGTCATTGTTAGTCAAAACACAGTTGTTAAATTTTAAGTATTGTCCTGAGGCTGAAGGGTACGTGTGGGAAACCTTGTCAGTAAATGGAGATAGACGTTTGCCAAAAAGTATTCACAATACAGCACTTTGCATAGCTACAGAATACTTCTTCAATATTGATTGGATCCACGTATCATATGCAAGATGCCCCTAATCATCACATGTACCTACTGATGTCTCTTTGAGCTGCTGCAAGGACAGGCAGCATCTGCAGTTGTTGCAAAATGTGCATTTATATAACAATATAAATGTATCTACTCTAATTTTAGCTCCTGCCAGCAGGGGAAAATGTTTTCAGCTAAAATACAAAGTTTGAATTTTTTCTAAACAATTTATTCATACTTACTGTACCACCAATCATACTCACACACAAATAAAACCCAAAGGATTTTTCCTGTTAATTTGTTCAGCATATATTTAGAATATCAAATATGTTCAATTACAGCTTAACCAATTTTCTATACATCTTCTGATTGTTCTACCCCTGTTTAAATGATGAAGCATCTCTCTGCTGTGACTGCAGTATAGACTATTTCCTTCACTATTAATAACCCCACTGAGAAATATGAAACAGCCTGAGAAGATTAGTTTAAGCTTTGTTATTTTCCTAATTTCCCAACTGGGCAGCTTGTTCTTGTTATTCCAAGGGTAAATTACATTTACTACTGCTCTTGTCAATTCAAAAATATTTCCACATTCAGAAATATTTGCATACTATCTGATTCACTACAGAGTAGCAGAATAAAGTGGCAAGTAGGACTGAGTATCTTTAAAGATGGACAGTAAACTCCTTGCTTTTTCATTCCTTCAGATTACATTATGTTTGGGTTTGGGTTTTTTTAATGTTTTAACTGGTTGCCATGTGAACTGGCAATACAGTATTTCTCTCTGAGCATAGATTGCTTTGCAGACTAGACTTCATACAAAAGAAAAATTCAAAGTGTCATAAGTAATTCAGCAAAACTTCACCTTCCACCAGGCAATATGCTTTAATTTGGGAACAAAACTACTGACTTTATTACTCCAAAACCAAAATCACCACTAGCAGGATTAACAGCAAGTGCTGCTAGGAATAGCTCTGAATATTAGGATTTTGGTTATTAATCTGAACTTCCTAAGAACTGAGTATTTAGGAATTAAAAACTTTTATAGTTAGTATCTAACCTTGCCACAATCCATATTGTCTTGTAACTCAAGAATAAAGTAAAATGCATGGGAGTATAAAAGTGTTTGCAATGGAGACAAATAAATCGAGAAAGGGGGAGGGAAGAAAGAAAAGGTTCCTTACAAGAAAACACCACTTAGCTGTAATGCCATAAAACCACAAGATTGCTAAATATGATGAGAAGGAACTCTCACGTTCTGACCATGTGTTGAGACTAATCTTTTCTAGAAAAGATGCATTCAACACAAGTGTATCTGGAGAAGAGCACTTAGCTGGGTACAAGTCAGACACTTGTACTCAGTTTGTAAGGGGAGGAAATGGAAGAACAAGAGGGAGAGGAAAAACTATATTAAGAAGTCAAATTGCAGAAGTCATTTGACTGCTATTAGAAACTAAGGATCTTCAGTACTAAAAATCTGCCATTAGTCTCTTATTTACATGGAAAGCACATGCTTCTTTTTATCTGAAATACTTACAGTAATGACAGGAGCTGGGGCTAGACAGATAAACACAATATGTCTGGTTATCAAGAAATTTTAATTTCTTATCTAAATTTGGGGTTGAAGCTGATATTTGCCTACTATGAGCAGACAGTGCATCTGCTCAGTGAAATTTATGTCCCCAGCATTTTCACTGCTAAAAGTAGTGGTGATATAACATGTTCATGAGCCCCAATTTGTAAGGAAGCGGACATTCCTAACGGGGAGGTAATCCAGTTACTGAATCCCCCCAAAATCACAAAAAAGTTTGCAATGCTTAAGTCCAACAAGAGCCAACGCACAAACCCCTAAAACTGATCAAGAAGTTTTTAAGCCCAAATTGGTCTGAGTTAAATACTTAAACTAAACAACAGCCATTTTGTGATGCAACTGCTCTCAGAAAATTTCCAGGGAGGATTGCCTCTTGCTGCATTTTTAATCAGACTTAGTAAATACAGCAGCTGTATACATCTGCTTCTTTCTATGCATGTCTGAACTGAAATAGAGAGATTGGGAGTAGCCATGTTTATTTATCAGCTTTAGTTAATGTTTTAAGAGTTCCTGAAGCATATACGATTTTAAACAGGAGATCATGTGGTCCTTTGAACATCTGTGCTGTCTAATGGAGAACAGTAAAGTTTCTGTCTTGCCTAACCAGTTAAATCAAAGGCAGAGAAAACAGGAGGCCATAACACTACTCATTGAAGGAAGATACAAAGTCATCTCTCTCTTTGCTTTCAGGGCTTTCTGTCATGTAATTTATTTGTCACCTAATTTCTTACAGGCTAGCATACCCAACACGCACTTTCGTTTTGATCACAATATTAATTCTGGTGATTACCTTGAGACCCTGCATGGATGTTCATGCCATCCAGTGTAGCACTTTTGAAAGCAAACACGGAAGGAAAGCAAACATAGTAATTCAAGCTTAATCTTGTCATTAATTTTTAAAAACTATTTTTTCTCACTCTGCTATGCATCCATCTCACTCTCCCTTTACTTATATAAAACTCCCACTGATTACACAGATGATGGTAATTAAACTAAATCATTCTATAGGAGTGCTGATAAAGACAGATAAACCCAGGCCCAGCTACATGTGTCATATAATGGGGATATCAATTAAAGTCCCCGGTACTGAGCACAAAGGCTATCTTGTCATATGTACATACTCTTATATTTCTGATTCATAAGGCCACAGTTTATCTACTGATCTACAAGCAGATTCCTTGCTGCAGGATAACATAATTAAGACATCTAGCAAAGCATCTACACGTATCTTAAGGTTTTACTCATTTGGTTTTTTTAACAGTATTGTGTTGTGTATTAAAAAAATCTGGGTGATGTCAACACTATGTTTTTCATTTCTTAAGAGTCATCATATCCACTAACAACACATACTGATTCTTGAAATAATTAGTTTTACTTCTTTATTTTGAGGACTCTTGACAAACAGTTGAATGCCACAAGGCCTGCAAAGGTGAAAGTTGGGGTTGACAGGAGGACTGAGTGACTATTCAAAATACACCTCATATTTTGAATGCAAAATTATTCTGCCAGTTGCTCATGTCACAAAAGGTAACACTGTGCCTCTGAAACAAGACGGTTGTATTTTAATGGTACCCTACTGCTTGACTTCCTATCTCACATTTGCTGAATCAACATTACCACAAAACAGCAAAGAGTGCCAGACCTGCCAGACACAGCGATATTTCAATACATGATGATTCATCGTGACAGGACACTGAAAGCCCTGTGGCGAGTGCAGAAAACCTTTAAATAGCATTTAGTTGTTAACTTATACTCATTAAAAAGGCAAATGCACAAGAGGGAAGAAAACAATCTTTCTGTATCACATCATTTTTATTTGCTCCACTTACCAGCATAGTATTGGTTCCATTAACTAATTCTACTTTTAAAGAATGTTTTCTTCCCTGCTTTCATATTTTCCTTTCTTTTCTGCATAGCATGTCTAAAGGCATACTGCTAGTGGCTGCAAGTCCCACAGAAATATCGGGAAATATAGAACAGCATGAAAGAAAACATGTTGAATACATTTGTCAGCACTGTATTAAAACAGAGTTGCATAGCAGGAAGATTCCTACATTCCTAATAGATACTGGCTTAAGAACCTTTCTCAAGGTGACAACACCCACCCAGGCATTACGACCAGTGACGTTTTTGCAAATTAGTTCAGGATACTTTATTTATTTTTTTCCTTCCATGAAATGCATGCTGAAAACGTGTTAATGAAAGTTACACAACTTTTTAGAATTATATTATTAGCATAAATTCATTACTTCATTTGAGACTACAGAGATATGAATCCACCTTGTTTGTAGTGTTGCCAGCACAGCTGCAGAGTGCATCTCAGAATAATGAGAGCCACGACAAACAGAATGAGTTACCCCAGTGCAAACTTGCCATCAAATATGCACAGCAGGTTAACATTGCAAACCTCCATATTTTCTATGCACCGTGAAGTCACTGCAGATGATATTATGTTTTTATGCAGCAAGGGACATCAGAGCAATATGTCACATCAGCAGAAAATCCAGAAATAGCACAAGAAATATTTCAATGAACTATTTTCAGCTTTTCCCAGGAAAACTACCGTGAAGCTGCAAGGTAGAGCTAAAAATTTACAGCAGTTTGTAGACTAACTAATGCATGATATAGAAATGGACCAGCATTCCTTAATGAATGGCCTTTCAGCTCCACAACAGCTCTGTAGAACATAAGGGCTGTAGAATTCTCTGTCAAAAAAAAGGAGTTTTGCTAATGATGTAACTCCATCATTGATTTTTTTCTTTTTTCTTCAAACATAAGAGATTCACTGTGCTACCTAAAAATCTCACATCCAAAGCAAAAGTCACAGAATCCATCCCTTCCCCAGACTTCAAAATAAGATAGTTAACAGATAATAACACTTTTATTCCTTACAGGTATGAGAAGCTCCACTGTGCCTGCCAAGTTGTGATGAGAAGCATTACCAAGTATGTTTCAACACCCTGACTGCAAGTGAAAGCAGCTCTCTGAATCCACATTTAATCTGCTCTGTGCTACCAACTGCTGCTTCTTTAAAGCCTCTTCCAGATGTTAGCAGGGTTAAATGGCTGCCTCCAAAATGTTCAAGACTACTGTAACTAACTGAGGAGCTGTGCAGGGAAATCCTGTTACCAGTACTTTTCAAATCACTCCAAAGTAGTTTGTATATCCCTACTGCCAAAAATCTCAACTATGTTCACTTCAGAAATGACAAAGTTTTCATGTTCATTTTGGTAAAAATGCTTTTTTCATTTGGAACTTTTAATGAAATTTTTCTCAATGGATGTGGCAGTAGAGCAGTTCATCTTCTGAAAAGCATCTCAACAATAACCAAGTATAGGTATATTAATTTAACAAATGTGGAGATCACAACAATGTTTTTTAACATTGGCTACTTAATGGATCTCTTTTTTTGTTGTAATAATCGCAAAAACAAAAAAAAAATCAGAATTCTGTCCCTCGATAACTACACATTTGTACTGATTCTCCCCTGTTCCCAGCAAACTGCTTGGGTCAAGCATAAGATACTCTTATAAGCATTTGTTATCACGCAGGTTTCTTGCAGACAGCAGTATCTTAGGTTTCCACTGGCATTCCTTATCATTAAATGTCCATGTAAGTCTCCTGGTTTTAGCAGATATCTGGTCTACTCTTCTTTGCTTCTCACATTTAAGTCAATAATCCTCCAGTCACATTAGTCAGACATAAAAAGCTTACACCTATCTGCTAATTCACTAAAATAAGTAACAGAGAAAATGCAATGTTATATAAAATATCTTAGACAAAAGACATGAATATGTTCTCTACATCCATAGTATTAAAGACACAAAGTACTGAGATTAAATTACAGCAGGAAAGATTCAGGTTAGTGTGGGAACATTATACAGAGAACAAGACCTGGATGCTGTGAGACTGATTGATACTGAACAATTCTAACAAGGCCTTGAAATAGAGAGCTGAAAGATAAACAAAGGCCAGCTGAAAGGAATACAACAGCTAGTTCAGTGGGAATGAGTACCAGCTGAAATAAAAACAATTAAAGAGAACTATCAACATAGTTAATTTTAGCGTAACTTAGTTTTTTAGCATGTGCAGTAGTTTAGCCAATAATATGTTAGTAATACCTTTATGGACAGCTACCTTTAACCAATAATATACTGTAGATATCCTTGTGGGCACCCAGTTATGTAACCAAAAAGGGTTTATAAAGAAACAGCTAAGCTCAATAAATTGAACACTTGTTGATCATATTGATCTCTGCGTTTGATTCTGTGATACTCCCATCAACAGGTTAGAAACAGGAAAATCATTCATAGAAGCAGGAAAATCATCCATAGAAACAGGGCAGCTACAACACTTAGAGTGCTTGGGGGTTCCATGTCACACCTGTCACTGCAGCTATCAAGGGCGTAAACAAAAATCTACTCTTGACAATCTTGCTGTGGGTGAGATAGAAGAAGTAACTTTTTGTGGTCTATTCTGTCCCAATCAGGAAACATGGAAAACAGAAAGTTCAAAAATTGGACTCAAAACCATTTATGCTACCATTTAAATTAGTATCTCAACTCATCTCTAGAGCTCACTTCATTATTTTAACACCTATTAACAGCAAGCACATCCCTTGGGAGCTAGAAGCTCTGCTTCTAAAGCAGAGAGTGGGAGAAGGAAGGAGAGAAAAAAAAACATTAGATACAACCAACACCACAATTGATAAGCAGTAACCTTCTTACTAGTTGCAATTCAGAAACACATGGATCAGGTGAAAATAAGTAAATGTAAAGAAAGTCCCACCAGTATTGTTACATAACACAACATCCCTTAATACTTTTGTCATTCATAGTAGCACGGTCTCATTAAAATATTAATGAAAATGACACTGACTTATAGCAAAGTGACTTAGACACATCTCTTCTACCCACGGCTTCAATTTCTTTAGTGATTATCTTCATACCATTAGCTACACATTTTGATGTCAGAAACATTTGAAATGTAGTAAGACAAGAAGAACCTTCAAAGCATGTACATATCCAGGAAAACACAAGTAACCCGAAGAAATCTGAATCTATGTTCCAGGGAGCCAGAAGCATCACAACACCATGTCAGCAACCACATAGTCTGCTCCGCTCCAGTGGAGGGGATCACCATCTGCAGTAATCCCTGCAGGCACCCCTTGTGTGTTCACTGCCTTTTCTGATCTGCAACTGCAGCTGTTTCTGCAGTGGCACAATAATAACAACCCAATCCAAACACAATCCAAGCAACAAAAGCTTCTGCAGTCCTAATTCAGGTAATAGCAAACTATTATCTACATTACTTACACTAGCCCAGTGAAACCTGAGTTCACCACAATGAAGACACAGTACCATAAGCAGCTTACTTTGGTACATGAGAAGATGAAGGGGGAGAGTGACCCAGGTAACTGAACTGGTAAGTCTCCTAGCCAGCCCAGAACAACTGAAAGAGGACGTGCGTTCAGGCTTCCAAGCAGCAGGGTAAGGTGATTTCTGCCCTTTTTCCCCTCCAGTGTAATGCAACTTTGGTGTGACACTTCTCTGTTGAACAGCACTCCTGTCTTGCAAAATTTTTCTCCCTGTAGATGAAAATAAATGTCCATATGCAAAGACACTGTAATCCTCTTCCACACTTCTCTCCCTTTATTATTACTTTAGAATACCTTACTGAGAATTCTTTGTTAAATAATAATTTCGTTTATTCACTCCTAACCTTTGCCATTTAAAAAGCTGTTATTATAGAATTTGCTCTACTTCCAGGCTATAAAGTCATCCATAAGATTAAAAAGTTAGAAAAAAGCCACTAATTTTTGTATATAAAGAAGATTCATGGATAAATTGTCCACTTTATGGAGACAAGGCAACTAACAAAAGTGCTCTGATCACAGTTACAAAAGCAGCAAGATTTCCATTCTTCAAAGCGCATAGAAAAGATCAGTAGAATGTTCTGGTGTTCAAGACTCTATAATTAAATGTTAGATTTTCTATTAGAGAAATTATCAGATTAATGATGGGCTGATCAAAGGTTTAAATTCAATTTGACTACTTCAGATACTCTAATAAAGATGTTCTGTTGATTCTCAAACCAGATTACTTAAATTAAGAAAATTTCAGGGAATACCTCATCACATTGTGACCTACAGTATGTTCTTCTGCACTTCGCACAAAATTCTGTACTTTTAGGGGAAAAAAGAAAAGCAGAAGAGAAGATTTTCTGCTGATCTTTGCAGGCTAAAAGGGTAATAAAATTTATACTGAATCTTATCCTTTTAATTTTCTCAGCCTAATTGCTCGCTACACCCACAGACTCATGTCTCTTGAAAATAATAATTTCATAGACTTAAAGACATACATTTTCAGCTGCATTGCTTTTATTGCTCTTCATGTAGGATGTTGTTCTTAGTGGATGATCAAGCCTTTATCAACAGTGTAAGCTCCACCCTTTCTATGTCAGCTAAAAAAAGGGAACTCCTCAGATATCATAATCAATTTGCTTTTTTTACCCTGTAAAAGAGGGGACTAAAAGAAATAACTAAATCACAATAGCTTTCCCTGCTTTGTTTTAGTAAAACAACAGTATAATAGGCCACATTCAGGATGCCTATGAAAAGAGAAAGATATCAACAACATGAACATTTTAGTTCATAAAAGCACTCAATGTGTATAGTTCAAATAACTGATAGGAATGCAACTTGACAATATATGAACAGAATAAGCAATTAGACTATCTACAGGATTTCAAATAGCAAACAGAAATTCTTAGCTCAACTGTATATATTTTCCATCACATCTATGGCATAGCTCACAAAATGTTGGCCAATTTGTTTACTCACATCCTCAAGCCAATAAAACATGTACATCCACCCGTCAGTTATCCTTTTATTTCTGTCTCGAATTCTTCACTTCTCTTTCATTCCTTTGAAATGATGTAGACTAAATACTCATTTGATTCCACAGTCTCAAAGGCCATCTAGTCTAACTTTAAGAATGTAACACAGTAAATGCCTACACTAAAACCCTTATTATACTTGTCTCTTCATTGTCCATATAAAAATGACAGTGTCCACAGGCATCCCAACTCACACAAAATCTCAGCAGTTCTCTCCCTCTCATATGTAGATAGGTAAGGATACCTTAAAATGAGGTGGAAAGAATCCAGGCCTTAGCTGCAGCCATAATCAATATGGTTTAAGTGCTGCTACTTGCCAGCTACACAGCACTGTATCTGAGCACTGGAAGAGACCAGAATCTGAACTCAATCCAAAAAAACTCCCTTGAATCTGAATCTTAGACTTGATTCTGCACCTGAACCAGTCTTTAAAACACCACCATGCCCAAGTAACAACTGACTCTCAATTCTCAGTTGTGAGTGATTTTCTTTAAAGTATTTTTTTTTTTACCAAATATTAGGATTAAGGTAAATTACTATAAATTCTTCAGTGGCCCTACTGATGAACACGAAAGGTACGGTTATTTCAGTGGTATAGAATTAAATATGGAGGAGCTGTAGGCATTATGTTGAATGATCCAACACGTAATTGTAGCATTATCACAATAGGCTGAATGTCAAGACTGCACAAAAATAAGTCCTAACAGGTGAAAGAGTTTCAAAAGATTAATCACAGAAGCAGCAAGATGTAGTGACCTAATGTTAGATACACAGAGGCTGTTCATATGGTAGACAAATACAGGTAATAATACATAAGAACAGTATTACTTCATCTACGTTCTATACATACAATTGTTTGCTTTCATGTATGTGTGACAAGAAAGGTGAAAAATGCAGCATGTTTATATTGAGAAGTGAATGTGCAGGTATGAGGGTCAACTTTGACTAGTGTCATACTTAAAATATTGATTCTTCCTAATCTCCCTTATCACCTGAATATGGGGAAGGGAGAAATGACAACACACAATGGCTGATAATGTGGATGATTTTTAAACCTTTTAATTTCTGAGGGGTTTTTTTCTGATCAGTAACACGAAAATTCTAAAAGTTAACAATGGTTCTTCAGTTCATGAAAGGATATCACTTGAATTCTCAAGAGCCACTATATTTGATAACAATATTGCAAGAGGCAATTCTTGAAGTAGACCCACAAATCCACATAAAAGACATTAAGCGTGAACTTGAGAAAGGAAGCACATGCAGGATGACAAAAAAGGTAAAAATTAAAAGCCTTGCTCTTAAAGTTGTTGACATCACAATCTATGCATGAAACATTCTTTCCCTCTTACAATTACATCTCAGTGTTTCCTTCAAAACTGATTGATAAATACTTCTGGATTTGGAAACTTCCTTTTATATATATATATCTTAAGTAACACTCTGACTGTCTTTCTGAACCCTTTAAAAACAATTCTTTACAACAAAAAGAATATTTAAGATATCTAGGTATGCTCCTTTAAATCTGAAATATAATAAGGAGGAAAGATATACTCAAATTAGAATGATTTCATAGTTTTCTGAACAAGCAGGAAATACCAGAAGCACAAGTAGCTGATGAACAGAGGCCTCTGGAATTCTAACAAAAGATATAGCCAGGTTGAGTGAGAAAACTGTTGTTTTTTCCAGCTTTTGCAAACAATAGCAAGCAGCTCTAGCAGAAGGTAAATGGTTTTATTTGTAAACATGCACTTTCATTTTTATTAATCTGTAATCTCCACAAGATATATGCTTGATGTTGGGACTTTCTATTTTTTCCCCTACTGTTCATCATTCATTTCTGTTACACTTCGGGGTTTTTTTTTTACTTCAAAGCATATTTAAATGTTGGGGTTTTTTTCCACTACTGTTCTGTCTTTGAAATGCTTTTACAGTTTCTATTTTCCCTCTTTCCTCCTGTTTCCACTTGCTTGTTTTCCAGACAGCTGTTCTAAGTGTGAGCTCTGGGAATGTGAAGAGACATCCTCCCTTCCTACCTAATGAGGCAGAGCCTAGCATGGATCTATCAAGAATTTCTCCATATATTAGGGTTACCAAAAAAATACTGTATATCACTTAGACTCAAAAAAAGACAGAATCATTTGAATTTTATCCACGATCAGAGAAAATTCAAAGCAATCAGGTAAAACAGTATAAAATGAAAGACAGTTTTTAAACAACTCTTCCCCGTGAAGAGACCTTTGATACCAGGTTCTACTTCAGCGTAGTCAGCAGCATAAGAAGGGACAGGGAAGTCTGCAAAATCCCCACTGGCCCCTCAGAAACAACTCTCCAGTCCACCAGGACTGATGCTGCTTCTGGCTGCTCTCAGCCTCTTGGAAGTATCTGGCTTGTCCTCTCCCTTGCTGCTGAGGGGGTGGCAGT
Source organism: Piaya cayana (assembly GCA_013389865.1). NCBI lineage: Eukaryota > Metazoa > Chordata > Aves > Cuculiformes > Coccyzidae > Piaya > Piaya cayana. The sequence continues at coordinate 40,143 of WAAB01001470.1, read as the reverse complement.
GGCAGTCAACTGCAAAGTTAAGTGAAAGCTGCAGACCATAGAGATTTCCTTATATCTTGCTCTGAATGACTGAAACTTTTTCTTTCATCAAATTTTAGTTTACAAACCTATAAATACCCAAAAGTAAGATTTTACTAACTGAGACATGTCACTTACTCATAATTTCCCAACGTGTAGTACCAGTAAAAGCAAACCTTTCTACCCAGCTATGACAGCCATGCCAGTTGTTATTGACTCACCAATCTGTGTCAATTTACATTGCTAAAATTGTTTTTAGTAATTCATGACAAGTAATCACAATTTCAGAAGCTTCTCTCTGATTTCTGTATAGTTCTGCAAATGCATTAAACCAAATAAAGTAATTGGAACATCTTCTGAGAAATTAAAAATTCACTATACAGGGCGATTTTTTTTCCTGTGCTCAGTGGTTCACAGTATTATAGAATCATAGAATTTCATAGAATTGTTTGGTTTGGAAGGGATGTAAAGATCATCTAGTTCGAACCCCCCTGCCATGGGCAGAGACACCTCCCACTAGGTCGGGCTGCCCAAGNTGGAAGGTTGCTATAAGGTCTCCTCAGAGCCTCCTCTTCTCCAGGCTGAACAATCCCAACTCTCTGAGCCTGCATAATAAATGAATAAACCAAATTTCAAGATTCTTGCTCAGCAGGAATATCCTTTCACCCAGCCAGTGACCTATTACAACATTTATTATTATATGCACTATTTAATTAGGATACACACTCAGGAGATCCGCTTAATCAGGACGTCTCCCAGTGTACATATTCAAGTCTGGCAATACTCATTGGCAATGATTTTCATAACAGGGACAGCAACTTTCCTTAACTGGGATGCCCTAAGGTGAGTTAGTGTGCTAGCCTAAGTCTTGTAGTATTTGACTATGACTATGGCTTTCAGATTTTCTCAGTCCGTGACAGAATACACATGAAATATGTATCTTCTTCCTCCTCCTACCTCCAACTATGCAATAATATCAGAAATAACAAAACTAAGGAGTGTGAGTTTGAACCCCCTTCAAAACCACCTTCAGAAAATTTAATAAATTCCAGAGAAGAAGAGCAGGGAAAATCACATTTATAATTAATAACTCAATTTTCTGGAAAATTTTCACTTAGACCTCAAAGTTAATTTTCTGCAAAACAAAAAAAAACAACCACAACTTCCTTTTCATTGTGAAGGCTTCTGTCAAACACAGCATGTGTTGTTTCAGTTGTACTACAATTCAATGTACCTACCACAGACTTGTAGAACAACAAGGTTAGCTTAACAAGGGGGATAACAGTGAGCCATCATGAATAAATAAAATCAATGAAACATCCTCTTCAAACATGTTTCTACACAAGGAGAAAAAAACACTTATGAAAACAGATTATTCGAACTGCTTAGTCATAAAAGGGAAAAAGCATGCATAATAAAAGTATAGCCATATGATATACATCTAATTTGCTGGCCACAACTGGGAAGCAGATGCCCGGCTCTTCAACACTCTTAAAGTCCCAGGAGAGACACGGTCAATGTCTGCATACAAACTACAACTTATTAGGCATATTGGGTCCAACACTTCAATAAAATGCTCATGCCTGCCCAAACTTTTTGTCCAGAAATACCAACTTAGAAAGTTTTACAAAAGACCAATGTGAACAGTATTTCAGCTTATAGGATTTCTATATCTGAAAATTAGGTAATTTGGGTTCCATACTAAGAAGCAATATCAGAATTGCAACTCACAGAGTCACAGAGGCCCTATCCTACATCTTATCGGTCACTTTCATCTACCAAAGAATACAAAGGTACTGAGAAATTGCTAAATGCCCTACAAATCTGGCAATTCTTTGTAAAAAGGTATTTTTTATTATAGTACAAGTCATGCATAAAAAACCATTAATGATATCCTTTAATTTGTATTTCTCAAAAGAACTGCAGTTTGGGGAACATTATTGTAAAATAATAAGATCATTTGACTAGAATTCCTACCTTGCCTATAAAGTTTTGTTGCAGGTATTTCATATCTTTGCTTTTGAATAGATTGATTATTTCTTATATATTAATTATAAATTCTGTAACAGTACAGTTTGTTGATTGCTATTGCAAAGTAGAGGCTAAAAGACTGTCATTTGTCAATTTACTTTATTAGCTCTGTCTCAAATGCAGCATAATTCAAACCAGAAAATATGAACTCAGAGCACTTTTACTTTCCTCACTCCAGAGACAATTTTCTTGTGAAGTCTAAAATAATAACTAGAAATCAGTAGCGACATTTCTTTCAAGTTTTGTCTCAGCTGCTGACAGCCCTGTCATTACTCATAGAATCATTGAATCACTAGGCTGCAAAAGACCTTTGAGATCATCAAGCCCAACTGTACCTGTCCACTACTAAATCATATCCCTAAGCACTTTATCTATCCATCTTTAAAACACCTCCATGAATGGTGACTCAACCACTTCCCTGGGAAGCCTGTTCCGGTGCCCAATAACCCTTTCTGTGAAGAAATTTTTCCTAACGTCCAATCTGAACATCCCCTGGCTCAGCTCAAGGCCATTTCTTCTCATCCTATCGCCTATCACTTGGGAGAAGAGACCAACACTCTCCTCTTCACAATCTCCTTTCAGGTAGTTATAGAGAGCAATGAGGTCTCTCCTCAGCCTCCTTTAATCTAGGCTAAACAACCCCAGTTCCCTCAGCCGCTCCTCATAAGACTTGTTCTCCAGCCCCTTCATCAGCTTTGTTACTTTTCTCTGGACACGCTCCAGGACCTCAATGTCTTTCTTGTAGCTAGGGACTCAAAACTGAACACAGCAGCTGAGGTGTGACCTCCCCTGTAAGTACAGGGGAACTATCAGTTCCCTGGTCCTGCTGTCCACACTGTTTCTGATAAAAGCCAAGATGCTATTGGCCTTCTTGGCCACCTGGGCACACTGCTGACTCATATTCAGTCGGCTGTCAACCAACAGCCCCAGGTCCTTCTCTGCCAGGCAACTTCTCAGTCACTCTTCCCCAAGCCTGTAGTGTTGCATGGGGTTGTTGTGTCCCAAGCGCAGGACTCCTCTTGAACCCCATCCTGTTGGCCTCCGCCCATTGATCCAAGCCTCTTCAGATCCCTTTGTAGATCCTCCCTACCCTCAAGCAGATTGATACTTCCTCCCAGGTTAGTATCATCTGTGAACTTACTAAGGGAGCATTCAATCCCTTCATCCAGGTAATAAAGATATTGAACAACAGTGAGCCCTGGGAAACACCACTTGTGACCAGCCTGCAACTGGATTTAATTCCATTTCCAACCACTCTTTGGACCCAGCCATCCAGATAATTTTTAACCAAGGAGAAGGTATGCCTGTCTGGGCCAGTGGAACACAGTTTCTCAAGCAGAATACTGTAAGAAATGGTGTCAAAGGCTTTACTAAAATTGAGGTACAGTACATTCACAGCCTATCCCTCATCCACTAAATGGATGACCTTGTCATAGAAGGAGATCAGGTTAGTTTACCAGGACCTGCCTTTCATAAACCCATGCTGACTGGGCCTGATCATCTGGTTCTCTTGCATGTGCTGTGCGATAGCACTCAAGATGACCTGTTCCTGGTACTCAGGCCAGACTTGCAGGCCTGTAGTTCCTAGATCCTCCCTCTGACCCTCCTCGTATATGGATGTAACATCTGCCAAACTCCAGTCAAGCGGAACTCCCCCTGTCAGTTGGTAAATGATAGAAAGAGTATTATGTGAGCACCTCCACTAGCTCCCTTAATACTCTTGACTGGATCCCACTTGGCCCCCTAGATTGTGAACGGCTAATTGGCCAAGCTGGTCTCTAACCTCTTGGAACATGGGAGCTCTGTTCTGCTTTCCCTCCCTTTTTTCTGGCTCAGGAGGCTGAGTGTCCAAAATTTTGCTCCTCAAACCAGGTTTGGAACCAGGTATTTATTTCTGGACTCTTCCTACTCTTTCCCTCATCATGCCCTGTAGTAGGAACAAAAGAGGAGAATACTACCTGTAAACCCGATCCTTTCACCACTCCTCCCAAGGCTTTGAATTAGCTTTTAATTGCTCTCGATTTCTTGTTGGGATTTTGTTACTGCCTACTTGGAACATTATTAGAGAATAATGGGCCTGACCAGAGCTGGCAGTTTTCCTTCTATATCTCTAACCGAGGCCCCAGGTAGGAAGCAGTGCAACGGGTCCAGTACGCAATGCCTGTGACAATGATCCACCTTTCCTTCTTAACAGATGCCGTTTTGATGGGTGGCTTGTAGTGTCTTTACTTAGGGAACATTTCTAGGCAGTGAGACCCATAATCCTCAATGAGGTTTAATTCCAGTTGCAGAGCTTTGTATCTATTTATGCAAGGAAACCTGGGAAGCTGCGGTTGAAACAGTGGAGGCACACCTGCTGTGCCAGACAGAAACGGTGTGACCAGCAGGTCCAGGGAGGTTATTCTCCCTNTTGGAATATGCTGCCCAGGGAGGTGGTTGATTCGCCTTCCCTGGGGGTGTTTAAGGCACAAGTAGACGAGGTCCTTAGGGACATGGTTTAGTGTTTGATGGAAATGGTTGGACTCAATGATCCGATGGGTCTCTTCCAACCCGGTGATTCTGTGATTCTGTGTGATTCTGTGAAACCTGCTGACACTCCCCTCCATCTCTTAAATTTCTCTCTTCAGCTCAATGGACAGAGGGTGGGGAGTCCTCTGTCACAAAAGCCAAGCCTGCCTGTTGAGTCTGAAACAGGGATCCTAGCGTGTCATTCCAGTGGTCAATCTCCCTATCACACTCCCTAATGGGCCTCAGTCTGCTCACCTACTTCCTGTGTTCTGTCACCAGGCAGAGGAGTTCCTGCACCCAACCACAACTCCCACATGTGAATTCCTCACTGGTGTCTGATACCAGTGCAAGAGGAGGGTGCACCCCGCAGCCTGGCATCTTGGTGGCAGCATATACTCACTGAGGCTCTGCCTGGGAGGCTGCATCAGTCATGACTGGTGCAGAGCTAGGCACAGCGTTTATTTTCTGCCTAGTGGACACCATGGTTCCCTGGTCCTTCTGGCTGAGCTCCACCACCCTCCCTGTGCTTCTGGGAGTCAGAAGCCACTCACCTCTCACTCTCTTCTGCACGTCCCTCACTCCGCAAAGCTCCACAGAGAACCTTTTTGCCTTGATCTAGCGTCCGACCACAGAATTTACCATCCCTGCTGATTCTTGGATCAGACTGAGAATGATCAATCATCTGATTTTATTAGAAATTTCTTTTTCTTATGCAGAACCATCATAATTCAGAAGGAAGAACAGTTGTCTTACCCTGCCATCCAGTTTTAACTATCCTAGAACTAATCTTAGATTAACCACCACTGCTGTAGTTCAGCACAGAACCATCCCCCTTCCATTGGAATCCTATTAAAATTCTTTGATTAATTTTTCTATGGAAATTTATTTCACTCATTGAGTATTTCATTCAAATACAAAGCTGTTTCAAAAGTATTTATACTAAATTTACTACCAACAGTTTGACTGAACACTCACTAGTTCTTATATTATTAGCTTAGGCCAAGGAGAAGAGTTTTCCAGTCTCAGCTGGAAAACACAGTTTTTAACTATTTCTATGATCTCACTCTTTACTGTTCTCTTTAAATTAAATTATTATTAATTCTTTTCATCTCTCTTCATTTTTAAGTCTGGTCTAACATTTCCCCATCCTGTTCAACATTCTATGATCATCCTAAATTCATTAACATCTATTTTGAAATAACTCTGATTAAGTCTTGCTTGCTGTAAGGCATAAGTGCATTTTTTGTTCAGTTTAGCACTGAGAAAACTTGTTCCAATTTGAACAGAACTATTCAGAAATTAGCTGGTCAGAGAGACAATAGCCCCATAATTTGCTCCTTGCCTTGCTGCCTGCAAGCTCTGTATGTTTAGAATGGTCCTGTTCTTCCAGAAACCACCACTGGTAGCAGGTAGCACACTTCGATGTTTATCACACACAGATTTGTGTCAACCAGTATAGGCTGTATCTAGATGAATAAGCAACATATTCTGCACAAACACTGTACTGAAAACAAGTCTTGAAAAAAAGCATGTGACAAATAATTTCCTTAAGAAACGTGACATTCACCAAAACATAAATACCTAATTTAGTACATTTTTTTTCTGGCCACTATACTATCAGGTATTTCAAGCTTACCAAGCAGATTTAGCTAACTCTGAATTAAACTCGTGAAGCTACTTATTGTGTCCTACAGATTCTTTCCTTGTTGAGTGCCAAGTAAACCCATGCATTCCAAACTTCCTACCATACTTGAGCTGTATCCTGCTTCAAGTCTTACAGGGATAACTCTGTCCCAGTATTAATTATCAGACAGCAGGTCATGTATTGAGGCTCAATACCACTGGCTCCTCTAGCCCAACAATTGGTATAGGTCATTTCCTTCTCAGCACTGGTTCAGCCCCTCCATCAAGTATCACAACTCCCTGCAACACAGCACTGCAACATCTCACTGCTCTAGCCCAACCCCTCCTTCTGCTTGAGACAGAAGGTAAACCAATAAATACCCAGGAGGTTTTCTTCTACCTTGCTGCTCCTGAGATGACTCTGTACGTAGAGTAGATTATAGGCCAACTCAAATACTGTACTTTATTTGTTTGCCTGCTTATTTTTATTCTTTCACTCCTTCCCAAACCCCTCTTTTTCCATTTTGAGAACCACTTTAGGGTCATCAACAAGGCCAAGTTGTGACAGTCAGAAGAGAGTCAAGGCCAAAAGCCATAATTTCTCAGAGGATGTAAGAGTTTAGAACTGGTTGAGAAAAACTACTCTGTACCCACACATTAAAGAAGGCGATCAGCAGCTGCATTATGTGCTTTGATTAAACTGCCTCTTTATTCATCACTGATTCTATCAGTCTCAGTTGAAGAAACATTGCTAACAGGCAATTTTTACCAAGAAAAAGGAAACAAAATCTGCAGTCTTTATGTGCACATATTCAAGTGCCATCTCCAAGAAGAACATCTACTGAAATAATCTGAGCTAGAAATATGCTGCTCATTGACAATCCAAGATAACCAAGGGTTTATTGATCTCTTTCCTCCTCCTTCTTCTCAACTAAAAGAAAAAGGAATGATAAAGACCTACTGTTGAGCTCAAATGCAATTTTTTTTTTTTGCAGCCTTACCTTTGCCTGCTAAATTCTACAACAGGTGGAAAGAAAGCAAAGGTAATATCAAATATGTACATCCTGGAAATGTAAAGCTGCACAAAAATCTGTGTGATTATGCAAGCATATCCATATAAGCACATGCTGCTACTTGTTCACTTGAGGACTGAGCTGGCTGGATATAAGCCTGTTCCAGTCAAAAACTACAGAACTGTGTTACCTGGTTTATTATTTTAGGATTAGCACTATGGTATCGTGTGCTGGTGGCTCAAACCTAGCCGTCTGAAAGCACAGAAGAAACAGGAGCACAACTGTCCAAACCTGTACATGACCTATAAAGGTCCCTTCAAACCCAAAACATGAAAATGTTCTATATGTCATTGCAAATCTCCACTTGAGGAGCTAGGATAGGTACTCCATGGGATATACACAACGAATATGATTCTCCCTTCACTAACAATCATATAGGAAGCAAGGTTGCAAAAAGCAACAAATTGCACCCGTCAGCACAAATATTAAGTGCAATGAGAAATTGGTTCAGCAGCATCTTCTAAGTGTATTCATTGTTCCCACTTTTCTAGTGTTCAATTGTTTCTGTTTCCAGCTTCTGGGATTTTTTCCCTTGCAATTTCTACAGCCAGGATGGATGAGACAATGATGACACAATATGTGTCCAAACACTATATTTTGATGCCTGCCAAGTTAATACCTGGCAGCATATTAAAGTAGCACTTCATGGTTCAAATTTTCCTGAATTAAATCACTAAAAATGAAATATATTACTAATTTCTTGACAACTGACATTGATATTTGGCACAGAGGTTCCCCTGTTGTGGCCCTATCTGGCAGGGAACTCTGGTTGTTCTGGATGGAAAAAGCATTCTGTGCTCTTGCTGGTAACTGGGTAGTGGGTAGCAGTTAATCAGCATATTCTAGAAAGAAATCAGCATCTTGGGGCATCAAATGTTGTCCTCCCTAATTGACTGTGTTCACTTCCACAGACATTTGATCAATAAAACTCACAGTAAGTAACAGAATTAGTAAGATTGGATGCTCTTGATAATGGTTAATGTCTAGCTTGGTGAAACTACAGCAGAAACAATGCAGATGTAAAATTATAGTATTTTCACTTCTGTTATGTTTTTCACATGACTCAGACACTGGGTTTGTGAGTGACTCAACAAATGTAATTCCATCACACTGAAAAAGTCAAACATATCTTCCTTATTCTTAGCTGCATACCATGTCATTTAAAATAAACCTCTTCCCAGGACTTCTTGTGGATTCTTCCATTGACTTCCTAATTACTGTTAAAGTTTATACACCCAGGAAGAAAAAGAAAAAAACATCTTTCTGATCATTTGATGCATCCTGTTCCTACTTTGTGTTCTTTATAACAGACCTCTTGGTGTTTTACCTACTCTTAACCATAATGGCAGGATCTAATATGTACTTTGGTGTCTCAAGTGGAATTAATTTTTAAAACTAAACTAGGAAGCATGAAGGAAACATCTACTTCCATCTTTACATCCTATAGATGCCATTGTTAGTGGTGTTACAGTTCTCGGCTGCCCAGAAATTCATTTCTGCTCATGCCTAGGACTATCTCATCCTCAACACAACCAAGCAGTTCACCATCAATGTTAAACAAAAGTCCTATTAAAATCAAACCTGAGTTCTGGTTCCCATTCAAGTTGAATCATAAGGGTATTTCAAATCTAAAAGAACAGGGCTACCCACGAAATAGAGTTGCAGCTGTTACTTTCAAAGGTGATATCATTCAGTGAATGGCCTACCACTTTTTCTATAAAATAGGCAACAATTAAAATGCTGATATTCTATGGCTATTTCAACCTTCATCTCCTTTCAGGCAGACCAAGGCCAGCTTTCCAACCTCCAGCCCATGAAGTGGAGAGCGCCCACTCCTACCAGCATCTTAAGAACAATGAATCTACTTGCTCTTGCTGAAAAGATCAAGAAAGATCAGTGTTGAGAACTTAAAAATAAATGAGCCCCAACACAAGTTTTCAAAAACTGCTGTGTCACCAGTTGTCAAGAAAATCAAAAACCTTAGTAGTAAAGAGGGACTTTATTTTTAAATTTTTTGAAGCTGCAGAAAGAAGGCCAATGTGCTTTTCTTTTAAGATACATTATACAGTCACAAGTGGTGTGCTCAGGGCTCAGTGTTGGGTGTAGTTCTGTTCAATATCTTTACCAATGATCTGGATGAAGGGATTGAATGTATCCTTGATAAGTTCATGAATGACACTAACCTAGGAGGAAGTGTTGATCTGCTTGAGGGTAGAGAGGCTTGAGGATAGAAAGATTTACAGTGTATAACTGGAAGGATTATCGCCTGTTTAAATCATTCAGTGAATAATCTGGTGAAAACTTGTTAAAATGGCAACATGCATCATTTGTCCAGAAACAAGGAAAAGATGTATTTCCCCTGTACAAAAGCAAAAAATTGAGACTGGATGGGGCAGGGCATGTTGGGTAGGAAGCTGCTCACACTTGTAGTTAATGGAAAGGATAACGAAGAGGTAAAACAAATAAATGCTAGTGTGTCCAGGGCAAGTCATACCTATAAATAGTATTGGTCACACAGGAAAGATGGATGCACTCAGGCAACATGAATTTGAAGATATTTAAATGCAAGACAATACATGAAGGAAGGTGTTCGATATGGTGCTTTGGCTTGGTAGGCTAAAGACATTATTAAGTGTATAAATGAACAGAAAAGAGATACTGGAAGGGGAGGGGACCAAACCCAGTCTATCACTACACTCCTCAGCTGGACAGGGTAGATAAGGTATAACAGGAGGCTTGTGGGCCAATGGACAGAGAGAAAATTTATTAATTACCATCATGGGCAAAACAGACTTGACTTGGGGAAATTAGATTAATTTACTACCTATCAAATCAGAGTAGGTTAATGAGAAATAAAACCAAATCTTAAAGCACCTTCCCCCCACCTCTCCCTTCTTCCATGGCTTAACTTTATTCCTGAATTATCTTTCTGCAGTGGTGCAGCAGGACGGGGAATGAGGGTAGTGGTCAGTTTTTTAGGCCTTGTTTCTGCCGCTCCTTCCTCCTCTCAGAGAGCACACTCTTGTGGGAACCCTCCTTGAGGAGGCAGTCCTTCACAAAATTCTCCAATGTGAGTCCTTACACCATGGACTGCAGCTCTTCATGCACTACTCCAGCATGGATCCCTCCCATGAAATGCAATCCTTCAGGCTCAGACTGCTCCAGAGTGGATCCCACACAGGATCACAAGTTCTGCCAGGAGTCTGCTCTAGTGTGGGCTTCCCATGGGGTCAAAGCCTCTTTCAGATGCATCCACCTGCTCTGGTGTGGGGTCCTCCAGGGCCTGCAGGTGGTTATCTGCTCTACTGTGGACCTCCATGGGCTGCAGGGAGACTAGCTGCTTCACCATGTTCTTCCTCAGAGGCTGCATGGGAATGTCTCCTCCACTGTCTGGAGCACCTCCTCCTCCTTCTTCTCCACTGACTTTGCTCTCTGAAAGTTTTTCCATCACATATTTTCACTCCTCTCTCCTGGATGCCATTCCATAGCAGGTATTTTTTTAAAAAATATATTAGCACAGAGGCACTATCACTGTCACACCTTTTCACTTAAAAGAGCCAACAGCATCTCCTATATTACCTCTATACGTGTTACTGACAACAATATTGTTACAGTATATTCATCTTTGAGCCCTGTAGTTAAAACAAATGGTTCAGAGAAAAAAGTTTGAGCTGGAAAGTATACCTTATCGTGGGAGAGATAAGATGTTCACTGAAGAGAAAGTCAAGAGGTGATTTGAACTAGTAACTCAAGAAGAGAAGATATCCTTTGTAGAACAAAAGCTATCACTATATTCAATAGTGCTGGTGCTGTACAAATTCAGGGAGAAAAATTTTGTTTACAAGTAGCATCATCTAAGAAAAAAAAGTTCAGAAACTTATGTAAGATAGTTCCACTGCTGAATACTGTCAGCAAAGTCTGGAGATCTTTCTAGCTGAATGCTTTAGAGCACTACTGACATGGTAGCTGTTGAACAAAAAGATGATCTCTGCACCTGGGAATTTAGAAACTAAGCAGAAAATAAAAGAACATATAATTCTAATTCAAGAGTTTGAATCAGAAAATTCTGGGTGATGTAAGGTTTGCTGTGCAGGAGATAATCCCAGGCCTTAGCAATAAATTCTAGATTTTCCTTAAAATCAATTAATTACAGATCAGAATAGGAACTGATTGAAAAAAGTAATACAAACCTTTTCATTTTAGCAAACATCCAGCACTAGCCACTGAAAGAGGTGAGTGATCACAGACAAAGAAAAATGTATTGATTGTGTCAGATCTCTAAATAAAACACACAGTGTTAAGGCATCTTTGCTGAATCCTGCTTCATTGAACACAAGCATAGCTCTGTCATAACAAGTGGATCATCACTTCCAGAGCTCTTCTATAACCTTGTAAAATTGAATCATTATACACCTAGCAAGAAGGTGTATAATGTACATAAGACGTATCATAAAATTGTTTGGTTGGAAAAGACCTTCGAGATCACGTAGTCCAACCGTACCTGTCTACCGTACCATATCCCTGAGCACCTCATCTACCTGTCTTTTAAGTACTTCCAAGGATGGTGACTCAATCACTTCCCTGGGCAACCTGTTCCAGTACCTGATAACCCTTTTGGTGAAGAAATTTTTCCTGATATCCAATTTGAACCTCCCCTGGGGCAACTTGAGGCCACTTCCTCTTCTACTATTACTAGTTACTTGGGAGAATAGACCAACACCTACCTCACTACAAACACCCTTCCAGTAGGTGCAGGCAGTGATAAGGTCTCCAATGGCAAATAAAAATCATCCTGAAGAATACTCATCCTTTGATAATGTACAGATTGATAAATACTGGTTATGTAAAAAGCTCATATTGCACCACAAAACATAAAAACATAAAAAAACCCAAGTGCTTCTCTACTTGTATACATGAAGACTTTTCTGTTGAGTAACAGTGCAGTTTGGCATAATACATGTTGCACTTTCACATTTCAGTTGTGCACCTTGTCAAAATTTATAAAGATATTTCAATGTGTATATATATATATAAAGCTATTTCAATTTTCATCACCTTTTATCGTTTCTCCTCATACCTTATTCATGGAAAAATTTGTTGGGCAGAAAGAATATTGTTCTGTTAAATATATTTAACAGATATCATTCCTTTGGTCTGAGGTGCACAGGTTAGGCTGCCATTTAGTACAAATAATTCCTGTTATAATCAATTTTGATTGAAAACTTTAAAGAAAACAAGTATACATGTTGCTACTATTCATTTACTATCTTCACTTTAAACACTAAAAAAAAATCAATATCAGCCTTCATTCCCCATAAAGAAAAGAGGACAAAACATTCAAGGCTACACTCAAATAAAGAATTTAAGTGTACATAAGATGCATACACAGAAAAAAAGAAAGAGAACCTATTTCTCAATGATTCATTCCTTTATCAGAACAGGTTTTCCTCTTTGATGCTATCAAGCATTTTTGAAGGGCTTTTCCATAAAAGTTATGTTCTTAAGTTGGCAGTCTTACCTAGTAGGTGAGGTGGGGGGGAAGAAGGAAAAGAAAGTATCTAAATATGACAAATATGATGTATAACAGGTCTGAATGGCTCTGTCTCAAACAAGCATGTTATCTGATCTCTCTGCACAAGAAATCCTTTCCTTGATTCCTATCTTTTCACTAAAGTCCTGGTAACAGTGTTGTGATCACCTGAGATCCAGCACAGTAGTCTATTACAGATCCACTAAGACCACAACAGTAGCCACATCCAATCATTCAGACATACTTGTTGAACAATATTCCAGATTTATCACAAGTGAAAATGCAAGTCCAACTGTAGATAAGGTGACTAGCCTCATCTTTTCTGTCACTTGCAGCAGGCTTCAAACTATCTTATATCATCTGAATTTGAATTACAGAGATTTTAAGTACTTAATAGCATCAAGAAAAATCAAGAACACAAGTTGTCCTGAACTTATACACCAAGTCTTATAAGTGCATAGTGAGACCAAAACTTTGCATGCTAAGCAGTGAAAGATCCCTGCTTTAGGTCTACTTATATATACTCTGTTCACTTTAAAGCAGTCATAAATCCATCTTTGAAGTCCTGTCTTGCTGGCAGGCTCTGAGCTTATCGTAACAGTATAAACTAAAACACAGAAGTGTGATTTAATTCCAGTATTTCTACCACATGGCAGCTGAGCAGCTAACACATAGGTTGATACTCTTAAAAGGGTAGGTGGTCTGGAAAGCTGCCCTAGCAGCCATCAACACCTTCCTTGATTTCTTAGATATCCTACCTAATCTCCCTTGATTCCACATTTCCTTCTTTACCATTCTTATTTTTCTTGTATCTTTATATGATTTTGCTGGATTTCTACCAGAAATAGAGGCATATCTTTAGAGATAGTACCTTTTTTTTTTCTGCCATCCTCTTTAAGAACAGAAATTGAGAAAGAAAACAATATGAAGAAAATGAAATTATTTTATTTAGATGCTTTATGTAAATGCTTTAGTCACACAAAATGGACATCCAGAGCTGCTTTAGGTGTTGCAAGTGCCTAGTCTCATGTGGGCCTGGCAACGCCTGAGGTACTGACTCTGTGCTGACAGGCATGGCATGGGACCAACAGGAGACCCAGGCCTTTTGGCAGCCATAGTTGGAGGCAAAATTACTTCCCCAGAAGTACGTATGCATCATAAAGTACCTTTCCTTCAGCCACTGCATCCTGCGTTTTTTCTGATAATATAAAACCAGTGCACAAAATATAAAAAGGTAACATAAATTAAAATACAATGTACCAATGTAACATCTGTTAATATTATACTACTACATATGTTTCTAAAAAAAATTAAAGCATAAAGAAGCAATAAATGGAGAAAATAAAAAAATTATAAAAATAAAAATGTTATTAGATCAACAATTCTTTCAGTATTTATAAAGCTTTTTTTTTCCAGGGTGGGAAACAACAATCACCACCACCACAAATAAAACCTTTTCCCACTCGTTCAAGTTGCATCAATCTTTACTCTTCCTTGTCAAGGTAACAGTTTCAGATTCTTCACCGCAGTGGTTGCTATCCGTGGCACTCTCCTGACTTTTTTTAGCATCCTTCTAGTTCTGAAGTGCTCAAGACTGTAGCACTTTTTCTAGCTGCAGTGTTCGCAGCTCTCAGAAAGGGGAATTATCACTTTCTGTTCTAGTTGTGATGCCTCTAAATATGCTGCAGTTCTAAACTGCTTTGACTTTTTGCTGCTATATTTCACAACAAACTTATATCTAATTGTCTATTATTGCCCATAGGTCTATTTTTCAACATTATTGATTTCCATCAATCTTCTTCCTGTTGAAAGTGTTGGGGATTATTTTTCCACAGATACAATCAATCTTTCTTTCTGCCCATTCTTTAAATCTTCTCTAGCGACCTGCCAGTATAGTTCTGCAAAACACTTTCTCAGTTGTTTTTCATGAAAAAGCCACATTATAAATGCATAATTATAGGGTTTTTTCATTCTTTCCTGGAAAAATAAAGATCAGTGTTCTAGTAAGGAACAGAAGATCATTACTCAAAGGGGCAGAGCAAAATTACAAAGCCACTTGAAGCCAAAGACACCTTTCTGAATTTCAACAAAAACAGTTGGATTGCTCCAGTAACTTACCCACCAAGATGAGTTCAGGCTTCATGTGAACAGAGGTGTTCAGTCCATACTGAGCATGCAATATGGCACTGCCTTTGTCACCAGGTTGTGTCAGGCACAGCACTAAGCTAGCAAAAAGTTAAAAAAGCCACACTGGAGACCCACAGATTTCTGAGGTAACAGCAGCAAGATAGTGGACCAGCTGCTGAGGACTAACATTTCCTTCATCTCTGGCATCCTTCTACTAAGAAATCCAGAAGTTGTACAGGCTCCTATTTAACATCAATAAATACAGAACATCGAGAGCAATTTCTTAATGCAGTGATACTATCCTCCATTAAGAAGAAGAGGAGGGTGATTGTTTTAGGGGACTCCCTCCTAAAAGGAATGGAGGGACCCATTTGCAGATCAGACCCACTCCACAGAGAGGTCTGCTGCTTACCGGGGGCATCAGTGAAGGAGGTAGACAGAAAACTTCCTTCCCTGGTCCACGAGACAGACTACTATCCTCTGATAGTAATCCAAACTGGTAATGATGATTTAGTAAGCAGAAAGACCAAAGCCATCAAGAAAGACTTAAGGACCATTGGGAAAATCATGGAGGGCTCTGGGGCACAAATAGTATTCTGCTCCATCCCAAGGCTAAATAGAGAGGACCT
>WAAB01001470.1:3991-23567 GCA_013389865.1 Piaya cayana | reverse complement strand
GGGTCATTGGGCACTGGTAGAGGCTGCCCAGGGAGGTGGTTGATTCACCTTCCCTGGAGGTGTTTAATGTGTGGGTGGATGATGTGCTAAGGGACATGGTTTAGTGTTTGATAGGAATGGTTGGACTCTATGAACTGGTGGGTCTCTTCCAACCTGGTTATTCTATGATTCTATGATTCTATTAACCAATGGGATACCATGACAAAGCTCTATGGCCCAACATTTTTTATTTATTTCAAATCTTACTTCTGTAACTTCTCTGAAAATGCAACTTGAACATACAGAGTAATTCTTTCTCCTTTAATAACTTGTGATTTCCTTTCTGAGCTTGATGAAAAGAAATTTTTTTTGTAATAAAGTTTTCAAATTTTCTATAGAAAACCATAGGTCATATATCAAATTTTGTCTAATAGTGCAGCAGAAAATCTATCTGAACTAGTTACTCTANAGCTCTCTCAGCCGCTCCTCATGTGATCCTTATGCCGCATCCTTATGTGATGATTCAGTTCATCCTGAGGCTGCAATAATAAGTGGAGAATATGTCTCCATTTTCAGTGGTCAGGTTCTAGTCAAAATAAGACAGTGCAGGCATTTTCTGAATCTTTATCTTCTGAAAAACATGGTATTGAATGATTTTTAGTAATAGTGTCTCAACTCCAGTGAGACATTCGGACTCCACTGGGCAAGATAGTATCTCTGAAAAATCCATCAGACTTCCTCCCTCTTCTCTTTGGAGGACTTTTTCAATGCAGACTTTTGTAACAACCTCTGTGAAATAATCTGTTGATTATCAATATAAATCTGCCCAGTAGAAAGGGTTATCTAGCTATATATTAAATAAAATTAAATAACCGAAATGCACAGGGACAATCAGTGTTTATCAATACAGTGAGTAATGTGTGAGGATGTCAAATTTGATGGAAACCTTTGGGCATTACTAAGAGTAAAGCAGAACTGTAATTATCTCATGGATTTAAGAGAGACAAGGCTGCAGTACTATGAAGCAGTCAGAAAACAAGTGGTTTGACTGACTCATGAAGGTTTTAAGAACATAAACACAAAGACCTTTCTTGGTTTTGAATTATTTTCAAGTGGCTCAGAACATACTAGGAGAACAAAACTGACAAGCTACAATGAACTTCCATCCCCAGATGACATTAGCCCTATTGTACTTCTTTATAAGCAGTACACTTCATACTGGAATTAACTTTCTTAACATGAAATGTGAAATCCCTGAGCATGCTCACAAACCAAAGCCATGAAGCCTTTGACAAAGTGTGCATCCTAAATACCCTAAATACCCTCAGTCAGAAAAGCAGTAACAGCATTTGCTACTCCTTGTTTTAATGTGCATTTTATGCATTTTAAGATTCATTCTAACTCACAGTTTGTGCTTCCTATTTTTTATGTTACCTATGGTACAGATTCTCACAACTATGCTTTTAGTGCTCTCTGGTACAGAAGCAGAAACAGCATGATTGTTGCAGACTTCAAGATGACAACTGTACCAAGCAAACATCAGAATGTAAACCAAGCCATCATGACACTAAAGCCAAAGCAGTTAGAGCAGTGTGAACAAATACTCTCACATTAAAATTCAGGCTTGGACTGTACACATCATTTGATTGCCAATGGAACTGAGTTACAGTCAAATTACAATAAGATATGCTGGTACATTAACGTAGAAAATACTTGCCATTGTTCTGCAACAGATACTCACATACATGCTCTAGAGACAACTTATATCACATTTAGGGCAGCAGCATGTGTCCAGGCTGTAACTGTAGTCTTATGAATGATGCTTTAAATTTACGTTCTCTCATAATTTGTTCATATGCCTTTAACTTAACTGACATCTTGTAAATGAAGAAATTATGAAAATGGAGATACTCACTGGAGAGCTTGCAACTCTCTGAAAGGAATATCATCATTCAGTTCTGGAAAAGCATGATTAAGAAACTTGGACAGAGCTGAAGGCAGAGATGGGAGATTTTTAGCAGTAATTTTAGGAAACATTAGCACATGTTTTCAGTTCTGAAGTACAATCCAAGCATAACGTCCATCATTCTGGAAAAAATGGCTACTGAGTCACATCAACATCCTGTAGCTTTAAATAGCTAATTATCGACAGCAAAATCACTGCTCTGCAACAAAACAGTCCTGTGTATAACTACAAACATATACAAAGATAAAACAAGTAATGACTGATGCAAAAAGGACCTCCAGGAACTGAATTTCAGACATGAGTCAGGCCCAGCCTGGTCAATTTGAGCAGCTAAAACCAAGCTGGGCAGTTTGTGGTCACCTGTCCTGTCTGCCCCTTCCCTTCAGGTATGACCCTTTTTCATCTTGGACTTACAGTACTCCTCCAGCTTGAGAATGGCCTTGGTTTCTATAGGAACAAGTATAAGCATTGACCTTTATACATACCAACGCTCTGTGTAATCACTTTTAGAAACACTGTCTGCAAAACATGCAGTTACCTTTCAGAAAATGAAGTTATACAAGACTTAGATGAAGTCAGAAAAGTGGTTCTACTGTAGTTCAAACCACAACAACATGCTTAGTTCTACCACTCCCTTAGACTTAATATGAAAATTCAGGTTCTCGAAACTTAAAATCAGTCCTTCACACCACATTCAAAGATTCAAAACTGCTCTAAAAATTTTATGACCAGATTAGAAAAATAGTATGAAGGTACAATGACCCTTGTTACTACAAGTGCAGCCTCTTCCTTCACTAGAAGAACGGAAATTTATGTAACATGATCCTGACAGTTATTCCAGCAGGGAACTGGGACTGATGGGCTCTGCTGCTGGCTAAACAGGACAATTACTCCTACACACACAGCCTCACAAACAGTTCAGTGCCTACTTACCATACTTTACACCACCACTGTGCTGTCCTTATTCTTTCTCCAAGATGCTTCATTGATGTCTCTTGACATCTGAAACTGGATCAGAACTACACACAACACTTTCTGTGGGACTTTACTAGACTTTTTGATTCCAGTATGACTAGATCTAGTCCCCAAACTTGAAGTCAAAGTTTCATGACAACTCATAATCAGGTAAGAAAAGGTGAAATATGAGGTTTCATACAGCTGAAATCCACAAAGCATTTTAGGTACATGGTTCCAAATTGTTAAGAAGAGGATAAAATCCACTGGCAAAACACACACTTGGATCCAAGTCCAACTGCCTGTCCAGAATGATGGAAGCATAGGCAGCTTCCCAATCAATTTTTTCTGTATCACAGGCAACTTTGCCAGTAAGATGACTGCGTTGTTATTTCTAAAACTTCATAACAGGTACTCTTTAGCAAGATATGTTCCTTCATGATTCATGCTTTCTAAATATATTTTCAAACCTCTACATCAACACATCTACCTTATGCTCTCTCTAGATTCCATTAGAGGCCAAACTGCATTTTATGCTAAGTAGTAACTGGTCTATCGCCTCAAGAATACACTGCTCAAGGTAGCATTTACCTCTAATAAACAGGAGGCGATTTCTAAATCAGATGAGATCAGCAGAGAAAAAGCCTTTAGTCTCATGAAAGCATAAAAAACACAGTGAAGGACTCTGATAGACAGCCTCTAGCAAATCTTGCTGTCAAAGTTTAAATAGTGTGATATCTGCTAGACCAGCGGTCTCCAAAGGTTTTTGGTCATGCACCTCTATCAGTAAAAAATGTCCAAACACACATCCCAATGTATTTTTAGTTACAAACTATATACATCTACTTCTTTATTCTTTAAAAAATATACTGATTCTGTTATTAATAATAATACTAACAATGTTATCATAAATACCCCCAGAAACAAAAATTTAGAAGGATTAGATAAGGATGAAATAAACATTGTTGTTAAATTAATTTCTTTTGTTTTATTAACACTATGAAAAAAATTTTCTTCCTGTACCCCAACAGACTGTCTTTGCACACCTGTTGGGTGTCTGCTGCAGGGGTCTCCTATTGGGTGTGCCAACCTGACTCTGGAGATCATTGCAACAGACCACCCTGCTTCTCTGCCAGAGAGCATATATACGTGTTATGCTTACATCAATACAGAAATAAAATATAAGTACGATGCATTTTTGTCAGTTTACTGACTTCAAGAGATGCCCTAGAGGTGACTGAAACACAGAAATGCAAGCTTTTCTTCTGCCCTTATTATAGGTACTCTGTTATATAGCAGTGGGGTTGGGCAGACAGCTGTGGAAAGCAGGGGAGTGCATCCTAAGCAACTCAAAATTAGAGTCACACTGAACATCTGTTAGTGCCGAAAGGCACTCAGTTGATTGTTCCACGTAGACCTCATTGCCCTTATTTTCATTGTGCTGTGAAACAGTTTGTGTGGAGTGAGACCGTATAGGGAGAAAAAACAAACAGCCAAAATGTTCCGCTAGCCCTAGGCTGGAATATTTTGTCAGTTTTCCAAAAAGTGCATATAAATCAGGTAATCACAAGTGACAGCAGTATCACCTAAAATTCAGTGTCTAAATCTAGATAATAGAATACAAGGTAGCCATCCAGGCTGTGTTTGTTATCACTGCGGAGAAATAAACCCTACCGAGTGCTGCTCATCTCACCCTGTTGCAAATATGTAAGTCAAATAAATTAGGCTTCTGAAACTACCTTCATCTTTCCATGCTGCCTGTGAGGCAGCTTATGATAACTAATGACATTGCAAATACACAGTGTCTGAACACTTAAAGTAGGGCAGGTGAATATCACCCTCTACGCCTACTGTTCCACTGCACATGCCACAGACGTAGACTTACACTTAGAAATGCTTGCGATCAAGATTTTCTCACTATATATAAACAGCTTCATTTCTCACCCTACATTCTTCTTATATGAACACCAATGAGAAAACAAAGACTACCACAATAACTGTGCTACTGTAACCCTGTTTTCATATGATTTCTTATTATAGCTCTTATTTAATTTGTGGCTATGTCATTTAGAATACCTTGTACACCAACAATATCACTATCCAGAGAGATGTCTTGTGCATTCACAATGAATCTCAGCTTTCTGACCTTTAGACAATGAGAAATAGAGAAATAATTATTCATGTGAATATTTACATTTTGATAACTTCTACAATACCATACTATTTTACCATATACTTCAGACACACTATTTGCTGACCCTATTTTGTCAATCTTTGATTCA
This sequence comes from Piaya cayana, assembly GCA_013389865.1. Classification (NCBI taxonomy): domain Eukaryota; kingdom Metazoa; phylum Chordata; class Aves; order Cuculiformes; family Coccyzidae; genus Piaya; species Piaya cayana. The sequence goes on along the minus strand of WAAB01001470.1, from coordinate 18,386 downwards.
AAAAAAGACCAAAATGAAAAACATGGAGAACATATGCAGCATGCAAAAGAGCTACTGGCATAACAGCAGCCTATGGTGTGCCAGTCAGGAGGAAAGAGAGAAGTGAGGAAAAGAAAATTAAAAAACAAAGGACAACAAAGGAAGGGAAAGACCAGGAGGAGGGAAGGGACAAGCAGTGAGACTAACAGGACAAGACAACTCATAAGAATAAATACACAGGTTGCCAAATGAAGACAGCAGTTTCCACTGATGCTCCAGCGCATTCAGAGCAGCCCATGAGCAGCAGTGAACTGTGCACTTGGTATGCTGATAAAGTGCCATTCTCTCTACCACACAACAAGGATTTTTAGCTGCATCCAGAAAATTTCCGGTGCTTCCAGGTATCAGGTGTTCTTCAAGAAGGTGTGCAACAGACCTTTCCTTTAATAACCCCCAGCACACAGCTAGTTCTTGGTCTACTGTGCCTGCTCCTCCCAAGTACTGTCTGGACATGAGGATGATCATGGGCATGGCAAATGCCATTGTAACAAATCAGGTATCTAGTGACAAAATTATGTCTCTTGGGAAACAGACTTATTTACTATGTATGTTCTCTAAGGCATGTTTTCCTCTTACTGCAATGCAAAAAAATGCCTTCAACTGACACAGAACATTCCCAATATCCACAGAAAAGTATTTCTCATCTCATTGTTACAGTTCCTTTACTCTTATTTGGAAACAAAGTTTAATATTACTATTAATACAGTCAAAACTAAATAGAATCTGTGCTGTGAACAAAACATCCAAATATTTAAGAATATAAAAACATTTTGTGCTTCTTTCCTTTCTGAGCTTTTGACAGATCTGAAACTTTGCTGTGAGTTCACTGACATGAAAATTGTATTAATTGCAGTAGTCATATACATAAAAGATCAGGGTGCTCAGTTACCTTTAAAAAACAAAGTTTATGCTTTATTTTTATTAAAAATCTCTCTAAATCTCAGATATATCACTGTATACCCTCTTTCAACAGGTAGCTCAGTTTATACATGACTTTTGATATATGCTAAACTCTCTAGAAGGGAGGCAGTCCTATATATGTTCATTAAACTCATAACAAGTTGCAATAGCTCAGAAAATATTTTAAAGTTTAATTTTCGAACAGGGGATAATATCTTAAAACAGGAGATCAGTTGTTCTTGCTGCAGGGAATTCAAAAGTATTGTCTATGTCAAATTTTCTTATGACTTAACACTTTCAGGACACGTAGCCAGACATAACTAAAGCCACCCCAAATGGTAAATCATACACTTGAACTAGATGTGTAACCTTACACTTAGAAGCCCTCAAATTTGTCACTTGTTGAAACCATTTATAATTAATTTTTCATGATCTTCAGTAATCCACATCTTTGCAGCTTCTTGGAACATACTACAGGAAGTGTTAAAAACTGAAATAACAAATCCCTTAGGCTTAGGGCTGTATTTTTTCTGTCAGATGCAATCTATGTAGCCTTTATCCACTGTCCAGCTGCCTGCCTTAACAGCTCTTTGGTTTAAAAAAAATGAAATAAAAATATATCAACAAGATATAACCTGGGAATTGTGGGGTTTGAATTCTCAAATATATTTTAAGAAAGCAAGCAAATGAAAAAAGGCTACTGAAATTAACAAACAGAAGTTATTTTAGGTTTTCATGAAGATCGCTGTATGAAGATACTGTATTTTGTGAAGTCTTCAGTACATGTAATTCTCTGGACATTTCAGTCTGCATCTTCGAGCAATTTGGGTTTGGAAAGGCTGTCTTCAAAAGAACAGGTGATACAGTGCAAGAACATTCATATGGTATGTACTTCAGAGAATTTGAGGTATTTTCTTGCAAATGTGAAGGCTGTCTCTGGTATTTAAATTCTACTGCTTAGAAGTTCCCGTTTTTTGATAACTGTAAGATGGCTTTATTTTCATTTATATTCTTTTTTTGGTACCTCAAAGAAAGAGCATCTGTTCAATATTCTCAAAACTTTACATATTTAAGTACAGGCTTAAACCCTTGCTTTTGCTTCGTATCCTGGGAAAACATCAAGCAACTATGACACAATTTATCTGTGATTAGTTGCAGTTTCAAGAAGCCTCATACAGACGCAAATATCACAAAGATCACTATTTCCTACACACAAAGGGGCTGCATCTTTCAGCCTTGCTATTCCCCAGTGAAACTAGTGAGAATATAAATACTCTCAGCAGATCCAAGGACTGACAGTTTCATTTTGTTATAAGCCAGGAACAGACCTACAGATGCAAAGTCAAGATGGTCGTCTCCTCCCAGCCCTACTCAGAAGGCATCAGACTTATTGTCTCCAAAGTCTTAATACATCAGACCAACCAGGTGCCCAGTAATTCAGAAGGAATTTAAAACAAAAAGGGTGATGAGGGGAAGGAGAAGGTCCACTTAACACCCGCAGACCAGTTATCAACATAAGACTTTATGAATTCAGAGAGAAGGTACAAAGTTACATATTACTACTCTCGTAACTCTCCATAGATCACTGGGATCTCCCAGTCATTCAAAAGAGAAGACAAGAATATGCTCTATGCACTGATTCCTCTCTGTTAAAAGACATTCTTCAAATTTAGTAGATGAAGAGTTTGGCCTAGTGACCAACAGAGAAGGGAGAACCTAAAGACCACTCTCTATAGGGCATACTATTACTGCGATGGCATGACATTCCCTAAACACATCGGTTACCTGCACTCCAGAATTTCAGATATATTTATAGGCAACTGTGACGGTTTAAATATTGTCAGTGTTTAAAAAATCAGTATCTTAATGCTTATTATCTCAAATATCCATTGCCAGCTTTCTCAGACTCCAAGAAAAAATTTCCCTCCACATATATAAACAAAACATATGTGACTTTACTGAGGCTCAGATAAGCCTTTGGGCTATCTCTGTGCTGTATGGCGATCCCAATGTGCCAGACAGATGGGCACTTTCATTGCTTTCTGCAGTGGCAGAAATGACCTCAGTCTTATATAGTCCAACAGTCATTCATACCTCTTAATATTCACTCCTATGAAGACTTGTAGTTCTTTAACCATGACATCTCCTCCCATAGTGCTTTTTACAGTTCAGTTTAGCTATCTCAACAAGACTTTATACAGTACTTTCATTTATTCTTTATAAAAAATTGTATAATTGAACTCAAAGATTAGTATTCAAAACGTAGAAAAAAACAACTATTTTTACTATAGTCCATAACCCAACCAGTTCTGCTTCTTTACTGAAATTTTATAGGTACTGCCATGATAGATTATGAAGCTCTAAATCACCTGTATATAGCACATCCAGGAAGTAATTTCAGGTTGAATTAAAATTTGTGCATTTCTACCACCAGATACCAACAGTTGCAGTGTTTCTTTGGCTGCCAGAAAAGGTCGAAATTCATTAGAGTTCATATTTTCCCAGTTACACATTATCTTCAGTTGCAGTTCATATTCTACAGTCAAAGGAAAATTTGTTCCAAATGATATTGTGACAGCTGCTTCATATGGCATCAGTGCATGCACTGCCTGTTGTAAGCACCATCAACAATATTAAATGCTACAAAGTGGTACAAAGTTGTAGTGCATGTAGTAGTTCATTTTGTTCAAATGACAGTATAATTAAGGCCATTGAAATACCACAATCTTAATGTTTTAGTTCTATGAACTTGCACCCTCCATCATGGAAGGTCTGTGAACATACTTTATATGAATGCTGACACCTCAGGAGCAAAAGTTTTATTAATTACATTAATATTTCAATCAATCACAAAACTGAAAATAAATCTCTACAAAGCCACAAATAATGTTTAAACAATATCACTTAAATATATATATATAAATGTCTTGTAACATTGGATAACAACCCTAGTATCCCATAATTCTGCAAAACCTATTTCTCCTGCACATCCACAAAAGAAAACATTCAACTACGCTGCACTGGTTCTGAAGGCATGCAGTGCTCATAGAATTGCAGAAATGTCTCAAGATGGAGGTTGGAAGAACAGGCAGGTACATTCGAAGAAATCAAGTTAAGCTGAGTGAAGTAAAAGATATGATTGACTTCAGAGACTAACTGGGCAATTTAGCTTGAAAAAACAGTCTAATAACAAACTTCTCACAAATACGATATTTCTATTATTTTCTTGCTGATGACTGCACCCAACATTCATGCAGTAATCAGGAATACATTCTTTTTTATTAGATGATCTTTGGGCAAGGTTTACACGTGCCTATCATACTCTGAGTGCCCATGAAATGGCAGTAATTAATGATGAATCATTTATTCATTGAATTTTGTCTCTTCTTGTGCTTGAATACTGACACAATTAGTCTGCAGTTCTTAGACTCATGTTTCAAAACTGGTGTATCCGATTATTTTCCATGAATATTTCTTGATAGGCAGCTTGCACACAAGCTGTTCCTACTGACAATATCAGAGCATCAGGGTTTCGACAGGCAGATGGAACAGATTATATTCAACAAGCTTTGAAGGAAAATGTTTCCAGTATGGCCCATTTCATTATGTCAGATATCCTAAACTCTCGTGTTGAGTTAAGTCATTTTTGCTGTCACATCAAGAGGTCACATTCCTCAAGAAAGCAACAGGGGATTCTGCACATTGTATCACATGCCTCAGCAGGAAGGAAAATGAATGCCATACGCCCACTCTTCTGCAGTTATCAGGTTAGGGGGTGTCATTATTAACATTTGCCACATTGCTACTGAGAGGCAGTTACAGAATGTGCCTTTTACCTCAATGCCACGCACAGAACCCATCAGGATAAGGTGAGAAAGCCTGTAAAATATCTGTTTTCTCCTATCATTTCAATAAGGCTCAGAAGGTCCTTTTCCTCACACATTGCTTTTTTACAGAGTAATAATTAGAGCTTCTTCTATCTGATTTGGAGCAGCATAAGAGCACATGATGTCTCTTGTTATTCACACAACCAAAATTATCAGTCTGAAGAAATCACCTTGCCAGAGCTGAGCATTAAAAACTATTCTAAATTTAAACTATAAAGCTCAGTACCTGTGCTTATACTGTGGCCCTGGTTTCTGCTAGCTTCTGAAAAGTAGGTTATACTTGGTGGTCTGCAAACAGAGTTGAGACAGACATACCCAAGCTATCCAGCTAATTTGTTCAGCACTCTCAGGATTTATGATGCTAATGCTGTCAACAGCAAGAAGTACTTGCAGTGCCTATTCAAGTATGTGTAGCACAGTCTATCTGTGAGCCAGAATCCAATAGTAACCCACAGAACACCTTAATATTACTTCTGAATTGTTCATTCTGCCTCCATCTGTCACCTTATAGTCATCATCAGCCTGTTGTCTTCATAACTTCTATGCATTTTATTAAAAAGAGATATTTCCTAAAGCATCATTTCCATAATTGAACATGAGCGCCTAACACAACAAAGCAATAGACTGAAAGTCACTGGGGCAGAATTATAATGGATATAAATAGAATCCAGCTTTTCCCCTTCTCCTGTAGTATAAAGAACTAGAGATGTTCTTCTCATTCTAGAATAAAATATTATGCTATGGGACTAACCCAAGCATTTCTTTTCATCCATTTCCAGATTTCAGCATATTTTTTCATGTAGTCAGATGATGCAGAGTGCAATTAGGTGCTCTGGAAAAGGAGTAATTATATCATTTAAATGTTATGAAAAATCTCTTAAAACGCTAACTTCAGAATATGACCAACGTAATCAATATTTCTCTAGCCACCTGCAACAGACTTAATTCTCCTGAGAAAGCTAACAACAGTGGAAAACCTCTGCTTGCCTAGAAAAGAACAGCTTGGCTATATCTTTCTGTCATTCAGAGGATACTACACTCAAGTGCATAGGAATATCGGATTAGGCGAAACTGGAGAGGTTTGCAACTCCATCCCTAATGACAGCAGTCTGGCAATAGATCTACTGAACACAACTTCAGACCTCCATTTAGTAACTACCAAAAGTTTAAGGCCTACCTCCAAACAGTTTCCAAAAACCAGCAAGCTGAAGAAATAACAGAAAAGCATTATTGCAATTCACATAATGCAACAGAAGAACATAAAATGCCTGCAGCACCATCTTGCCCCTGGGATGAACACATAAAAGCCGCTGACAGGCATTGAGGGCTTAAAGGGAAATTTTTTCAGCAGCCAAGTTGCAAATTTGCTTTCGAAGGCATTTTTGTGCTAAGGTTCAGGTCTGATTTTTTACATACAGAGCTATCCTGCACCTGTCTAGTCACAGAATGAGAAGATATAGGCAGGGAGTGAAACCCCCTCAAGGGAGAAGACCCAGTTCTTTCTCTCTGTGTTGTGTGACAGCAAGGAACAAACACAACATAGAAGCACTCATGGATCAACTCTCAATACTCTGATTTCTGGTTTTGGAGGAGCTGAGGTGACAGACACATGTTTGAGCTGCTAATGCAGGAACACTGGACAGCACACCTCAGGGTAATGTGAGCTCCACGGTAAATCGTCATAGCACATAAGATGAGTCCAGAGGAAAACCACTGCAGTTCTTAGTGCTGGAGAATTAAGCAAAGGTCAGAAATGGGTGCTGTAAAAAAGACTGAATTTAAACAGTATTTTCTCTTAATACTGAACCTGCTGGAACTTCACCGCAAACATATCTCCAAAATGGATGCATCTTGGTCTCTAGCAGCTACAGTGGTAGAATTGGTGTTGAAGTTTATGCTTACCACATCACTGAAACCTTTTACCTGTCCTAGTACAGACTGGTCTGCTCCTCAGGCAGACCTTGGGCTACATGAATCTTTGTGTAAAAGGCCCACAAAAGTCAGAACTCTGAGGAAGCGAGTCAGACCTGCACAGTAAGAACCAATTTCTGTTCACAGTTGAAGAAAAAACTCTTAAACCAGCTCAGAATAGTTCAAGGAGTTAATTTCCTTTATTATTTGTTTCCAGCTGCAGTCTTTGACAAAGGTCTCTTTATTCACCCCCTGCAAAAGTTAGGCAACGTCTAGGCAAAAAAAGTGTGTTATGGCACTGATAATTTATTTAACTGTGATGATATTAAATTGCTGTATATGTAGGAGAGATACTATCACAGAAATACATTTTCCCTCTTCTTTTTTCCTTATGTTCCGTTTTTTACCTCCTAAAGCTACATACTAACAACTTCATCCACAGAGAAGCATCAGGTAAATTATGTTGATGAAGTCCCCATCCCGTAACTTCCTGGGGAGATGCTTATTGCACGCTTCTTCCAAAATGGCAGTAAGAAGCCTGTGGCTTAGTAGGTGCAATTAAAATCTTGACATTTACCACACACAGTACTTACAGTTACTGTGATATTTACAGTATGCCACAGTGAGTTGTGAATGTCACAAATACTATAGGGAAGGTAAATATTACCATGCAGAAAAGATGTAAGCACTGATGGTTTTCAGTGTTTTATAAACAATATATAAATCACCCTTAAATAAAATCCTTCATTTGATTCCTTTATTCTATTTCAGGGGAAGGGGAGGAGCAGGGGGGATAGTGCTAATTTTGGAAAGATTATTTTTTCCCTTTTTATTGCTAATAATTACTTTCTAAGAAGGAGAAAAAAACCCACTATTTGCTACAACAGCTTTAATTTCAGGGAATAAATAAGGGGTCATGTATTTAACACTCCAATTTGAATTTTGACCTCATGTCTGGCATGCTTTGCACATCCCAGAGATTTTTAATTTTTGTTTCCTAAACAAACAAATCTCATGCAATAATGCTATCATATTCTATATGAATGCATATTGCTTTTTTCTGGCATACTGCATGAGATCTACCAACATTTTGCACCATTTTGCCAAATTTGATGGGGAAGTACAGGTCCAAAAGCTTACTAATTACATTCTTCTTTTTTTGTGAAAGAAGAAGGCTGGTTAGAGATGAGAGATCTAATTAGTGATCTCATTGAGGGAAAGGCTAACCTCAGCTTTTGTTAAACACCACTGCCTCATCACAGGACAGAGCCATTTCAAATGCCCCAACAACAGATGAAACTTTAATCAGAGTTCTCAATCAATTCAACCATGAAATATCATGCCATGATTAATGAGACTATATTATGCCCCTGCTCACAGAAGTTCTTTTTTTTTAATATTTAGAACCAGAGATATCTGCAGTTTAGAAAATCCCAAAATCTTTTATCTGCTCTCAGTTTCCTATAAAAATTGAATAAATACAGGAGAAACAGACTTAGAATAGAATTTCATAGAATAGTTTGGGTTGGAAGGGAACTTAAAGATCATCTAGTTGAAATTCCCCTGCCATGGGCAGGGACACATCCCACTAGATCAGGCGGCCCAAGGCCCCATCCAACCTGGCCTTGAACACTTCCAGGGATAGGGCAGCCACAGCTGCCCTGGGCACCCACTTACCAAATAACTGCTTAAATAACTGCTAAATAAAATGGTCTAGCTATGCTCTATAGTCTAGGAAATCCTAGTGAAACACTTTGCACATACACCCTGTTTCTTAAGTTTTTTGTTTTAATGCCTTTGCCGGAGACGGAGATCTGAGCTATCTAGACCTTTCAACGGACCCTTCTCATGGATTAGCCTCACCCAGCCAAATTCAGCAGCTAAAGCCATGCAGTTGAGCCTCCAAAATCCCTTCCCGCACATACACAGGGAAAAGGGAGAAGGAAACAAATGTCACGGAGCAGACAGAAGAGAATGGGTCCACAGGTGGGAGGGAGCTGGACTCAGGAACTGGATTCAGGAACACACAGATCCAGGATCAGGAACAGACATGGTCCTCATTGGATGTCAGCCATCAGAGAAGAGAATGAGATCCTCATGATCTCTCGAATTTATACTGAGTACGATGCATATGGGATGGAATACTCTGTTGGTCAGTTTACAGTCACCTGCTCTATCAACCCCTCCTCACAGGTAAAACTCTCTTTCTGACACCTTGAGGATAGTCCTGGTTAAGTATAAGCATTGGCCTTTTTGCATACCAATGCCCTGTGTTATCACTTCAGAGAAGAACACTATCCCAAAAACACGCAGTCAGTTTTCAGAGAAATTAAGCTACATACAGCAACTCGGTTACTCACAAAACTGACTCTAATTTACCTCAAACTACAACAACCCTATTCAGCTGTTGTTCTGTTTTGTGAATTCTGGATAATTACTTTAATGACAATTAAATTTCACTGACCTGTCCTCCAGGAAAAACTCACAGTTGCTATCCCTTCCCTTAAATGAAATGTTGTCTGCTTTTCACAATATTAAATAACAGATTGATCAAAACTTCCTGATTCCTTTTCTACAAGACTTCTTCTGTTGGCACAGAATACACATGGGATGAAATTAAATCCTGCTTAATGAGACAATTAAGTTAGGCATAACCTTATTGAAATTTCAAATGTTTGGGCCCAGATGAGGACTTCTCCATCCACTTAAATTGACTCTCTGGAGAGTTTAGGCAGTCAACAGAGAAATGCAGAGGATGATCTTGTTCTCCTATTACACTTCTCTCCTACAGCAGAGGACAGAGCCCCTTTTGGGGGCTCATTAGAATCAACGTCAATTTTTAATAGAAATATGGAGTCTTCTCATAGCAAAAGAGAGAAAAAGAAGAAAAAAGAGAAAAGAAAGAAAAGCAAGCAGGTCCAAAACCGATAATAGACACCTTGATTCCACTCACTGAAAAAAATAAGGAGAGGTATAATCCCCTTTGCTTTACTCACAGGAGAAAGCAAAGCACTCACTTTCTCAAACATACATACCTTCTCACACTCTTTCTCTTTTCCTGGTACTCAAAGACTGCAATCCTAAGTTAGTTGCTTTTGCTGTAAATTTCTTTAAATTGTTATTGGACAATGTTCCAGACTCTGAGGGACTCCTTTGTCACAGTAATTCCTGCGAATTAAGCCCCTATTTGATGGAAATGACAGCTGCTAAACCAATAAAGGACCGACCACATATATGATTCTTTGTCCATAGTAGAATCCTGTTTTAACACCAACTTACATATAGTTTGTATTAAGGAATTAAGGAATGATATAAGCAAAAGGGAATCTTGTACATTTGTGTTCAAACATTTTATTTTTGCCAAATAAGATTGTGAACATATAAATTTGTATTTCTCTGTGTGTGTCTAAGAGTGTAGATTGTAGCCTGCACACCTGCTAAACTCAACCTTAGAGATACCAAATGTATAGGCATCAATTGAACTAATTTTACCAAATAAACTTTATTTTTGCACTTTCTCTGAGTGTGCATGTGGCTCAGATACATGCAAAATCGCTACAGGTAACAGCACCCTCCTACCAGATAGGCTTTGGTTGTAGCCAGGCTGAGAAGGATATTCACACATCTCCAAAACTAGCATCCAGTAATACTAGAGAGACCCTGTACTCTAGAGAAAGAACAAGATGACCATGATGGCCATAGCATCAGAAGCAGTAAATTAGCCTCCCGATCAGAGGCAGCATTTCAGGTTTCTCTGAGGAACTTCAGTAGAGTTGAGGATGTAGCATGCTTACAGCCAGAAGCCTCCAGCAGGAAGTTTCAAGATAATGCTTTTTGCGTGTCTAAGGGTTAGGTCAGCTGGGAAAAAACAACAGCTGGAAAGCCATCTGGGTCTCTGACAGGATGAAAGGGATGCAACTCATAGCATCTTATACTACAGAATTCATTCTCTATTCTTGATTCTTAATTCCTCATTATCATCAACAAACTGCATCTCTCGTTTTCCTTCTTCACTCTTTCTAGCTCTGAATGACTGTCATAAACAAGTATATGAAAAATTAAAGATTTTTTTCCACCACAAAGTTCTTGCAGTAGCATATAGTATCTGTAATACTTCCATTTCACTTAGTACTTTGCCATCAGCTTTGGAACTGTGGTCTCTGTCTCTACTTCTAGAAGCACCATTCCACTCCCCACTGCCATCACAAATACACATGCATATACACCTTAAGTTCATCAGTTCAACACCATGAATCAAAACCCCCACAAAAACAGGAATGGGAGAACATAGCTGAGGGTGTTGCATCTAAAACTAAATCAAAAGTAACTAAAAGTGCAGCAAAAAATTCTGGCAACTAAAGTAAACTACAAAATAATGCAAGTCACAAGATATCTTTACTTGTTTTCTCTTCATAAGTCTGCCACAGTTGGATGAGCACTCAGGTATCAAAAGTTCAAATATTTTAAAAGTTCTTTTACTTTGATAACTCTGTTCCCCTTGCTAGATGCTAGCTATCAAAAATCAAGTCGTTAAACTTGATATTCATTTTTATAATGAACTTAAATTAAACGCAAAATGTAGCTGAATATATACCATTCTAGCATTTTTGTCGTGTCCATTATCCTACATGACTGCAGCGAATGATTCAGTGGTATTAGGATTGCTTTAATGCACAAATTATAGGTTCTTGTCCTCCATCCCCTCACACTGCCTCTGCAATGGAATGATTGCTTTCTTTCCCATTTGGTGAGCAGTGAACAATAATTTCAGTAAGAATAAAAAGTTGATGGAGTAAATTAATCAGGAAAAGGTTGAGGCTAATATTGGCATCTCCTCATGCTGGCTCTTAGTAGCATTGGTCTAATTTGTATTCTTTCACTGTCTAAAATCTGTTTATTCACATGCATGGAAAGGAATGAATTAGAACAGTGGGAAATTCAATGCTTGCAAAAGTGGAGAATTAATAATGATGGGTAAGAAAAAGCAACAGTGCTGTGTAAACTCTCTCACAGTGCTCTCAACTGCACAGGGTATCGATTGCCAAAAAAATCAATTGCCAAAACAGTGTTGTGAAGTTCTTGTTACATTGGAATATCTCCTGACAGGAAGTTTGGAGACAGCAAAGGCTCTTTTGCACCAATAAATAAGATTTGAGCTCACTTACATAGGTGAATGTTTGGGATTACATAAACCTATTTATTGTCTGTGTTACGGTTTTTTTTAGTTAATTAACCAAAAGTCCACAAAGGCAGTCACCAATATAAAATCTGATTTGCCCTATAGTCCACAAAACTACAATAGTTTCAATGGAAAACTTTTCTAATTTGAGAGTGACTTAGTAATGAATGCACATATCAAGCTAGAAGATCTGCATTATTAGTTCTATTTGAAAAGAATATCTCATAACTGGAGTGAAAAAACAATACTTGTTGAAGTACTTAATTTCTGTTAAAACAGAATGAGGTAGAGCATAAAGATTTTGTGCATCACCAAAAGGAACATTTATGGAAGACCTCCAATTTCATTTGGATAAATCTATTTAATATGGAATAAAAATATCAATTAGAATTCTACTGAGACAAATGGGAAATTCATGACTTGGGCAAAAAAAATGATGATTTGATGTGTCACATGGAAGCCAAGCACAACCTTTGTTAGCAAAGCCTAAGAACAACACAGCATATGAAGGGATCATCTAGGTTTCTGAGCTGCATCCCACACTGTCTCAGGGAAACACGCTCAACAGTCCCTTTTATTAACCAATCAAGGTCCATTCTTGTTATGTTTTCCTTCCCATGAGCAAATCAAATCTAATTGGACAGAATTCAGGGGCTTACCTCTTTGTTCAGCAAAACATTAGGCAGCCCAGAGTATCAATCCCTAAGAAAATACAGCTACATTTTGTTAAGTACTTTATTAAGCTGAACATAATGTGAACAAAAGGCTCATAACAAATGACAGAAGAAATCCACTTAGCATTTTTCCCCTTTCTCTGTGTTCTTTCTTCACCTTCTTTCATTTCTCATTTTCCCCGTTTTGCTCTGTGTAGACTGTCAGTAACTGGACTATGAAAAAAATTTGGACACAATGTATTTTGCCTTCTAAGCCTGTATATAATCTGTTTCACACAAGTTTTTCTATGCCTGTATAACAACTGAAATAACAAGTGGGCAAAAAGAGTTACTTAGAAGGAAACAGAAGGCAGCTCTCTACCCATCACAGAAGTCCCTGAATGCCTTTCATCACTCCTCCTGAGAGGCACCTTAGGTGCAGGTAGCCCAGAGGGGCTTGTCACAAGCTTGCAATGCCTGTGGCAAGTGCACATATGGGAACCGATGCTTTTCCATCACTAACACATTTCCTGAACAGATCCAAATGTCCTTATTTCAGGAAACTGTCTCTCTCTTTGTAACTATCACAGAAAGACAAAGAAAGCAGAGACAACACCAGTTAAACTGTCCTTAGTTAATGAACCTTCTCATTTAATGGATGTTATTTTTGAAAACATTACCTTGCCATTGCTGTCTAATTGCGAAATCATTCTACAGCTGAATTGAACACTCATCATCACTTGAAATCCTTCCACACCCACCCTGTGCTCAGACTCTACCAAGATCCACATGGGAAGAAAAAATCTTCAGAGCCCCACGACTTTCACAGTCTCTGTATTCACATCTCTGTTTATTTGTGTTTAATGGATTAACTAATATATTAAAACAATGCAGGGATTTAATCTTTAAATGGCCATTAACTTCAATAAGAAGTCTATAACCAAGTCTGTAAAAGCTTGCGCCCCTAGTACCATTCTGTACGTTACTTTTTTATTTCTATTCCAAATTCTTTGCACTTAACTGAAAGACTTTTTTTAAAAAATCACTTATTTTACCTAAGTTTTAGCACCAGAAGGAATCTCTTTGGGTTGACAGCATCTACATTCTGTGAAAGGGACATTATAGTTTGCAAAACAAATTATTCTGGAAAAAAATTAAAAATATTAACCAATTAAAATAATTTAACTGAAATTAAATAATAATTTTGCCTCCTGAATAAGCTTTGAAAGGATTTAATCCATAAAAAACTACAATATAATGGAAGTAATTATGAGGTTTGACAATTCTTATAAATTGAGCAGTGCAATTATCCGCAGTTCATTAAGTGCATTAACATGTTGGGTAAAATACTTATAATCATATCACTCAATTTACTGGCCTTAGCAAATGTTGTAATGCATCTTACAGAAACTCCAATAAGCTGGCAAAATATATTACAATACACCTGCTGGAGCATACATAAAAATACTGCCCTCTTCTGGTTAATCATAGAATCACCAGGTTGGAAGAGATCCACCAGATCATCGAGTCCAACCATTCCTATCAAACACTAAATCATGTCCCTTAGCACCTCATCCACCCACACCTTAAATGCCTCCAGGGAAGGTGAATCAACCACCTCCCTGGGCAGCCTCTACCAGTGCCCAATGACCCTTTGTGTGAAAAAATTCCTCCTAATCTCTAGCCTAAATCTCCCCTGGCAGAGCTTGAGGCCATTCCCTCTTGCCCTGTCCCCTGTCACTTAGGAAAAGCGGCCACCTCCCTCCTCTCTACAACCTCCTTTCAGGTAGCTGTAGAGAGCAATGACGTCTCCTCTCAGCCTCCTC
>WAAB01001468.1:0-10770 GCA_013389865.1 Piaya cayana | reverse complement strand
CTGGGCACACTGCTGGCTCATTGCAAAGTGCAGCATTGATCGTTTTCTGTAAAAGTAAAACCTGCCCAAAGGACAGGTTCTGGTTTGATTTCCAGCCTCTGTTGCATTTTATCTTTGGTCTAATCACTGTGCTTGTAGTTTCTCATTTGTTACCTTTAGAAAGGAGAGAGAGTGCCCACCTATCTTCCCCATAGGTTCAAACTTTAGATAAATAGTTCACTAATACAAAACATTTTAATATACTTTTAAGAGGATAATGAAAAGTTAGGGTGTCTCTGGCAACATGAAGGTCTGAATTTGTGAAATAACAAGTTGCGCTTTGACTGGAAGCATTAATTCGAAGGGTCTAATTCTGTTCTGCCTGGAGTTCTACATTTCATTCCATTCTACATAGCTATCAGCTAAAATGCTTTTCATATTTTTAGCCAAACTAGGTTTTTCAGATTGATTTCTTCAAGAGATAATCCTCAAATGATTTGGTTTGGGGTTTTTTTCCCCCTTAAGGTTCAAGAATTGTGAATCTAGAGTCTAGCTTTCTTTGTTCTTAGGAAAAGTCTTAAGTGAGAGCTTCTGTATCACCATCTTAATATGGTGAAACCATATTAAGTAAAACTTGCTTAAGTAAATGACTTTGTCAGCTGTCTGTAGCTAATACTTGTGAGGAAATAGAAGATGCAATTTAGCTATTGTTTATTCTTCTCTTCTTTGAGATATGCAGATGATAAACAATTCTTTTTACAGTTCCAATTAGGCTTAATTAAGTTCCATTGGTTTGTTTTTTGATCTTTCTTTTCTGTAGTACATTTAAAGCTATGCATATTTACATTTTCATTATTTCATTGCCCTGTACATTCAGTATTATTTCTAATACTAATGTGTAATTTGTTGCCCAGTTTAATAATATATCAAAATGAGACTTTGGCATAAAATGCTATCAAAACACACCTTGTTAAAAGAACTGTTTCTAACTGTATTAAACGTGTTTCTGTCCACAGCTATACATTGTTTCCCATATGTGAAAAAGCGCATTCCAGTAATGTACCAGCATCACACTGATTTAAACCCAATTGAAGTAGCCATAGATGAAATGAGTAAAAAGGTTGCAGAACTTAGGCAGCTTTGCTCTTCAGCTGAAGTAGATATGATCAAATTGCAGCTGAAGTTACAAGGAAGTGTCAGTGTTCAGGTAAGACCTTGTACTTTGCTGTTCAGGTATTTCCCTTTCTTCTGTCCCTGAAAAATCACATAAGTAGCATTTTATCATTAGTTTCTGTTCTGTATATTGAAGGATGTCTTAAGTTATGAATATGCTTGCTATTTGCAGGCAATACCAGAGCAGGAAAAGGGCAGTTACGTGAAGGGATTAAAATTCAACTCTGTAACCTGTGGTGGTGTCAGTCCCATCAGGTTTTGGTGTAAAGCTGAAACACTGTAAAATAGTGACTTCCCATATGCGGATGAATGAGCATATTTTGCTGAGATGTAAACACGTTCATAGTGGGTTCAATGTTTCCACGATTGCTTTTGTATTTTGATAAGATCCCTTGGGAGGTGAAGAGGGAGTGCCAGAAATATAGGAGTGTAACAGCAGAAAATGTCACTGTGTGACACTCCGTTTTCCTTAAGGCAGGCAAGAACTGGATATATAAAGCAACCATTAGATTTACCGAGGTAAGGTACATAAATCAGCTGTAGCATGTACAAATCTGTATGGTAGAATTGAATGACAAAACTGCTGTTCTATTATTGTTAACTGATTCAAATCAAAGGAAGAGTAAACACAGTCACCTGCAATTAACTCTTCTCATGTATAAGAGAAAAGAAAAAGGAATAAAAAAAACAAAGACAAATTTTCAGAATCAGCAAGTTGTCAAGCTAGCATTTGCAAATTTGGAATGAGAAGGGAGGGGGGTTTACTATTAACATAAGGAAGTAATAGGGATCAATCAGAAATCATTGAATCCACTTTTCACGTAGCTGCCATAATAGCACAATTAAATTTCTGATACTTACTGCAGAATGTTCAGCTTTCAAAAGTAATAGATAATAGATAAGCAAATACAGACCACACTATAGTAGATTTAGCTCATTTCCCCCACCTTGATTTTATAAACAGAGATGACAAATTTACGATATTTGTAGTTGCTTTGCCACATTGTCACAGTGGCTTCTTTGTGCCAGGGCAGGCTCGTACAGGCTTATGTAGAGACCCTTCCTGCTCTTACGTTCCAGCTCCAGCAGTTTTCTTCTTTCTTGAGTCCAGCTTTTTTGAAATATACCATTCCTTCCCCCAAAAAAGCAAATTGGACAGAAGCCTGTGGTACATGTTATTGCCAAGATAATATGTCAGACAACTGACATATTTTGTAATTCTTTGGTTTTTTAGGTTAATGCTGGTCCATTAGCATACGCAAGGGCTTTCTTAGATGACACAAACACCAAAAGATATCCAGACAATAAAGTAAAGCAACTAAAGGAAGTTTTTAGGTAAGTTTTTCAGGGGCAAGATTGACCTTTTAATCAAGACTGGTATTGTAAAGCTTGTTTTTTTCTGAACATTTAAATCTTTTACTGTTCTGACTGCATTAAAAACATACTCTAAGCTGATGTATTTAATTAATCTTTCGGATTTTGTATTCTCAATTGATTTTTTTTTAATGATTTTATCGAAACCAGGCAATTTGTTGAAGCTTGTGGACATGCTCTGGGTGTAAATGAACGACTTATAAAGGAAGATCAGTTGGAATATCAAGAGGAAATGAAGGCCAACTACAGAGAAATGGCAAAAGAGCTTTCTGAAATAATGCATGAACAAGTATGTGCTGAAATTAAATTTTACATACCAGCATTCAGAATGTAGCTGTAATGTGAACCCACTAGGAAAAGTATGTGCAGTGCTTCACACAACAGTTTTCTTTTTTGTCTACTGGAGTACAAGCATATCATGGAATTGTGGAACTTCAGAACTTCTGGTTTTGAATTTTCTGCAGATGCTTTCGTGAACTTCATAACTGTGTCTTCCTCATTAAGAAAGTAAAATATGGTTGTCACCAGTCTGGTTTTTTTTGTAGGAGAGGAAGACTATGGTAAAGATAAAACAAATATAATGACATGAATTATGTCATTTATACTTCATATATGTGCTTATGGGGGTCTCTGTTTAGTGACTCAAAAAGTTCATTTTAGTCGATGCTACCTGCAAGGGTATTTGATCTGCCAGCTTAACACTTTTTTCTTTAGATTTTGGAGGTATAGGCCTTTGCTTTTGCAACAAAGAGTTAAACATCTTTCAAGAGGTATTCGAACATGTTTTCTTGAGTGGAATCCACTACAGACAAGCTGGAGATGCAGGAGAGGAAAAAAACAGAACTGTTGTGGAGTGAGATGTAGGACCTTGCATCTGGGATCTCTGGTAGAAATGTCTTCCAACTTCATAGACGGGGATATTATTTCCAGGACAGGAAAGGCTGAAGAGTTATGCTTGATCCCTGCCTTCTTGACATTCGTATTCATCATATTCATCATTTTAGGTTCCCAGATTCATAGAGTGGGTCATAGTAACTGTGAAGACCTGTTTTTCTGGCCCACAAGAAATACCTGTGTTTTCTGATATTTTACCTTACAGATGCACGTCTGAGACTTCCTTAGAAATATGTCTGTAATAGCAACTTTTCTTAGCTTAGAAACTGATGCATCCTAGTTTGGATGACAACTGATGTAAAGAGGAGCTCAGAGTTCTCTTGTCCATATGAAAACCACAGCCCTTACTGAGAAATCAGATTGTTTGGGAATAATCAAACCTGTAGCCTTCAGTCCAGCTGACATTAAGCACTCTATTAATCTTCCAGCTTTTTTTCAGGATTGCGTCCATTAAATGTGCAATGACTTTACTCATTTACTGTTTCTGATATCTCTACTGTTATCCAAGAAGTACTCGCTCAAAAAAAAATAGTCAACTTGCTGGTATAACAGCTTAACCCTGGGCTTATCAAAGAAAGATTTGCCTTTGTTCTGCACTTGCTTAGAGGGTATCGAAAGCTTTCATGGTGATATTTTTTTCTGTTCAAAGATATTGAGTGTCTAAGGTTCACTTCACATGCTTTCTGGCTCGCTGTTATTTCCTGATGTGGTTTTCTCAGGTACTGTGCTATGATATCATTTGTGCCATGATATAATTCAGTGAAGCACAAGAATACAGCAAATATAGGCTTTATTTGCATTCTCTTCTCTTGTTATACTATCACAGGGAAAAGGTTACCACAAAACTAACACTTTTTTAACTGCTAGTGATACAGAAGTTCATGAAACGAGACATGTAGGGAGTTGATACTGTTTTGTCAAAATCCACGTATGGGTATTTTTTAATAAAAAACAGTATCTTTCAGATATGCCTGTAGAGGAAAATAGTTTTGAAAGATGCCTGGAACAGGAAAAGAGACTGCTTAGCTGACAGACATGAGACAGTTTGACTGTATTTCAGAGTGATTTATTGAAAAGCAGAAAGCAGTAGAGGGTTTTAGAAAGGAAGATAATTGACTGGACAGCTGAGTAAGATGAACAAGGTATATGAGAGAATTAGACAGGTGAACAGAAGACTCCTTTGGAAAAGAGAAGAAAATTGTTTGGTCAGATAATTTAATGACTAAATAAAAGATCAGTATATTCCCCTGGCATAGGAAGAAGAAAAAGGAAATAAAGGCAGTTCGTACACAAGCAAAAAAAAAGATACTTTCAATGCAATGCAGGATATGTACATTCAGAAAATGCTCAATTGTGTGTTTCCAAAAACTGATGATAGGAAAAAGCATGTAAAGCTTGAAACTTGAGAAGTAAATGAAATTGTCTATAAGTAAAGAAGGAGAAAAAGGGGCAAACAACTGATCTCCATAAAATAGGGTGAACAGGGTATGTACAAAAGTTCTGCAGCAATATGTACTAGTAGCCTGCCACTGTGTGTTTTTTATACAAATGTATTTAGCTCTAAATTGAAACACATTATGTTGTTGGCTTCTTTGAGGTTTTTTGTTGTTTTGAATTAGATTGATCACTCCTGTGAAGG
Organism: Piaya cayana; assembly: GCA_013389865.1. Classification (NCBI taxonomy): domain Eukaryota; kingdom Metazoa; phylum Chordata; class Aves; order Cuculiformes; family Coccyzidae; genus Piaya; species Piaya cayana. Next base: position 5,711 of record WAAB01001468.1, on the reverse strand, counting down.
CTTGTTGCTGAAGTCTTTTGAAATGTCCCCTTTACGTGCCTACCTGTTGTGTTTTGAAGAGCTTCTCACAATGTTTGTTCTAATGTCATTGAAGAAACTGTTAGCTGTTTATAATAATGTGGGATTAAAACAGCTGCAGAAATTGTATGAAAAATATAAAAGAAACTTAACAGACTTATTCTTTTTTCTCCCTTACTGCTTGCCAATATGATCAGTTGGGATGGTAATTAATTTTCTTTACTTCTGCTCTTGTTCTTTGTATAATTCTTTTTTTTTCTCAATATTTCTAATATTAGTATCTGTAAATTTATATCTGTTGAGGATGAGGTTATTTTGGTGCTTCAGTAGCTTTTGACAACAAACACTTGAATCTTACTTCTAGGGCAAAAAATAGAAAACAAAAAAGGGCAAAAAGCAAGCCTGTTGTCATTGTGAAACTCCTTTTGAAAATTAACAAGAGAAATGGGAGAAGCTACCCAAGATTCATCTAGAGAAGACAGTGTAGTACCTAAATTAGGAGAACTCATGTTGGAGAAATAACTCCCATCTTCCTAAATCTAGTGGCTAATTCAGGTGGCTGAAAACAGTAACCATCCTCAAAAAGAAATTCTGTGCAATTGAGAAAGTACTGGGAAGTTTAATCAATAGCAGCACGTTATGAAATTGATTAGCTTTTGTAAAAATGCTTGAGTCATTTTGAAGCATTTTGATAAATACCTGTTGATAAATACCTGTTTTCTATTTTAAGATAACTCCGGTTGAAGAAAAGGCCAGTGTTATACCTAATTCACTACACATCTTCAACGCCATAAGTGGAACTCCAACAAGCACAACAGTTCACGGGATGCCCAATTCTTCTTCAGTTGCATGATTGTTTTGTAAAGGAAAGTATGTTCTTTTTCAAAGTATGTGGATTTGCTTCATCGTGTGCAAACTCAGGACGATTTTGAAGCTAAATGTTGGGCACGTGCAAGCTACATACTTCATACGAATGTCTGAGCACACTTAGCAAACAGCAGTTACAGGTAATAGTCTTTTAGAGTAAGGGAGGCACCACGTTTATTTTTGATCCTTCTGGCAATATTTAGAAGTATTCACAATGTCATTGCAGAACTGCGTGTTGAAAACTATAAAGTTGAAGTTAATTTCTCTTTTTCATTAGAAAGTATTAAAATGAATTGCACAAAAGTGTTGTGGGATGTAATTTTGCAGATATGTAACATTCAGGTGTTCTTTTTGTGTAGGCACATAGAGATCGATTCCAAGTACAAGAACTATTTTGGGGCCAGACAGAGACACTAGTTTTTTGGGTTTAATGGAACTGACAGTAGTAGTTTTTGTACCATTTGGCGAATTGTTGTGCTTTATTTTATACCTTATTGCATTTTGGAGGTCTGTGAGTTTAGGTCTCATTAAACAACTAAATACAACCAAAGGTCTGTATTAATGAACACTGAGTTACACTAAAATATCAATAGTAGTAAATTGTTATGTACATATTGTTTGTTAATACAGTCCATACAGTCTGTACATAAATGTATTACATTTCTAAGCATTTTTAATATTCATACCAGCTCTTATCCTTCTGCTTTCATTGTGAAAATTTGTTCATTCCAAGTATATGCAGACTTTACAGATCATTTATTCCTGTATATAAATAAGTGCAATATAAAGATGTATACAGTCTTTGCTATGTTAGGTTTATATGCAGTTACTAAAAGAAAAAACTTTTTTGCCAAAGCAATGGAGTATGTAATTGGTGATCATGGTTACTGTGGTAAATGGTGGTATAATTTAAAGCTTTTTCCATATTCTTATTCTTTTAAGACATTAATTTAGTAATTTTATATTTGGGGAAAACAAAGGTTTTTAATTTTATTTAACTGGAAGCACTGTCCTGCTGTAATTAAACATTCTGTACTACATCTATATTAAAAGGAAAAAAGTAGTTACTTTTCTCACTGTGTGCTCTGGTTTTTATTTTAAATATGTTGCTAAGTCTAGGGAAAGATGAAAGCTTGATCACAAAAAATGGCTTTTTTTACAGCTTAACTATGAGATGAGATGTAGACACTTGTAGAGTGTGTATCTCATTCCTTCACAGTAAAGGGAACTTAGATTATTAAAGGCATCGGTTTTGGATCTATCACATTTTACTCGAGTAGCCTGTTACAGCAACTGAAGGTTGTTACTCACCAGTACGCTAGTATTAGGAAGTCTCTACAACTTTTCATCAAGTGACAGTGGAAGTCATCTTTTCCTCATGACACATGGTATACTGCTATTTTCTGTAGTGCAGCAGGAAACCCTCATGTTGCCATTACTCATCAGAAGTTTTTCCAAAACAACTCATTGTGGCTGTGAAATTCTAGTTAACTGCTTTTTTCCAGTTGTTTCAGAAACAGAGTTCTTGTTTATTGAAAATCCTTTTCCTTAGGGTAAAAAAAAAAAAGGCGGGGCTCTGCCTGAGATAAAACTTATCGCCCTGTGCCAGGGCCTGATTTTTTTTCAATGGCATGAACTATAAACAGAAGAGATAAGACATTACCAAGGACATAAAGATAACTCTAAGTAAAGAACCTTTAGTTTAGCAAAACTGCTCAATTCTCAGGGAGGTTATTCTGCGCCTGTACTCAGCATTAGTAAGACTGCACCTCTCGTACTGTGTTGAATTCTGGGCCCCTCACCACAAGAAGGATGTTGAGGCTCTGGAGCGAGTCCAGAGAAGAGCAACAAAGCTGGTGAAGGGGCTGGAGANAGTGATCTAAGAGGTTTTTTTTCCAACCTAGTATTTCTATTGATTCTATGAATTCATTGCTCATTGTGTTTACTCTGAGAAGGCTATGTGCATCGCTTGGGGAGGGATGAGTCCAGACCTGTTTCACTTAGTGAAACTAGTAGCCACTTTGACCAGAGTTGTCAATAACAAGGCATGTGGGGGGACAAATGCTTTTTATAACTTCTCTGATGAAATGGAAGAATTGTAAGCATAACTATTTAGATCTAAAAGGCATGTGATGGAGAAAATTTCTGTTCATCCATCAGCAACCTGTTGAGGATTTTTTTTTTTCTTTCAGATAGTTCAGAACTTTATCTCCTCATCTGCCAGTGATGGATCTTTTTTCTGCATTCATAATTTGAGACAACTGAATATTTTCTCATCACAGTGTGCTAGCAGACTGTAAAAATACATAATAAAGCCTTGAAATGATTTGTTTAAATGTGCACAGGGTAATTACGTGACTGGTATTTTTTTATTATTCTTACTTATCTACTTGAGAAAGATAAAACAAGGGAGGTGACACCCTACACTAAAATTGATTGTTCTCTGTTTTGAAGATACTGGCAATTCCAAACCATAGGAACTGAAACACAAATGAGGGAACGTACCGACTGGTAAAGCATGAGGCAGCAATGTGCTGGCAAAGGGCTGTGTTGTTAAAGCTCAGAAGTGGGTGATTAACTTGCCGTGCGCCTCTGTGGGGGTAGATGACTCACAGGCAGTAGTAAAATATGCTTCTTATGAGATGCTTGTAGAAAACCGTGTAACAATGCAGCTGGTTTGGATTATGGATTATTATAATTAATTAATGACCATACTGGGTTTGGGTGCATGTCTACAAACCAGTGATCAAAACTTGACAATAGTTGTTACCAGCTGGCGGAGATAACCTTAAAATTAAATTTGTATTTTATGCCAAAAAAGCATAAATCTGTTGTTAATGAAATAAATTGATTAAAACTAGAAGCTTTTCAAAAAACAGTTGACCAGATGGATGCAAAACTGCGACTGCAGGAGAGGAAATACTTTTGCTTTTTGACAAGCTGAGGATAGTGATCAAATACTGACACTTAAAATTGCATATTTGAGTGGAAAGAAAAGGAAATAGAAATTAAAGTACAGAAAATTGCTAAGGAATTTCAGATGTTGATTAGAAAAATCTGCCTCACGCATATGAAGATATTAAAGCATTTTGCTGAAATACTTGCTAGCTCCAGTGCAGCGTCTCTGCTTTGTTTGTAGCTCCCTCATAATCCAACAAGTTTATTTCTATAAGGTTATTCAGTATCTACAGACCTAAAAACCGAAAAAAGGCATAGAAGGAGTTGACTGAAAGGTGCTGACCGGCTGATGTGCCTTCAAAAGAGATCTGTGAGCACAGACTTTTCAGAATAATGTTCATGTTGTCCCAGCATTCAGAGAAAGCGTGTGGGATGATGATAGCCTTGTTGCCATGGTACTGGTGTGAAACACCACACTGGGAGGTCTTTTACAAGATTCCAATAACAAAGAACTAAAATAGGCCTATACAGAAAATAGATCTGGTTAAACAGCTATCGTCCTTTGCAGAGACTATAAATGTAGACACTGTTCTGTAGTTCATTGACTACAAGACAATGAAATAGGAAATTAACGTGGCAAAGTTCAACTCAAGACCAGAAGGAAAGGGAAGGAGGAATTTATTTTAAACAAAACTCATCTCAGTCACTCATAGACACTCTTGTAGGTTGCATCCAGTCGTATTCTCACACCCACGTGCACCAAGCAGCCCATGTCCAAGGGACCAGGCCAGGCAAGCTGGAGATCCCCATGGAAAACAAGGAATGACAGCTCTTGGGTAAATGTGATGTCACTGGGGGTTGTCTTAGCAGTGGAAAACTTTCAGTGTGCTGGTTTGGGCTGGGATGGATTTAATTTTCTGTATAGTAGCTAGTATGGGGTTGTGGTTTGGATTTGTGCTGGAAGCTGTTGACAGTACTGGGATGTTTCGGCTACTGCTGAGCAGCGCTTGCACAGAGTCAAGGCCTTTTCTGTCTCGCACCGCCCGGCTAGTGAGCAGCAGGCTGGGAGTACAGGGGAAGCCGGGAGGGGATGCAGCCAGGACTGAGCAGAGTGACATCCTGGAGCATATGACATCGTGCTCAGCAATAAAGCTGGGGAGGGGGGAGGTTGGCTAAGGCAGCAGTTGCTTAGAGTCTGGCCAGGCATCAGCTGGTTGGTCATGAGCAATTAGGCTTTTGGCAGCACTTGGGTTTTTTGGGTTTGGGTTTTATCTTTCTTTTTCTTTTTTCTTTGAGGGTGGATTGTTTTGGTTTTTATCTTATAAATTATTAAATTATATTTGTCTCAACCCAGAAGTTACCACACTTTTAGCCTTCTGATTCTCCCGGGTACCCCATTGGGTGGGGAGTGAGCAATGGGCTGTGTGGGGTCATGCTGCCAGCCACAGTTAAGCTGCAACAATCATCCAGGTATTTATACCCTTCAGCTAATAAAATGTGACTTTTTTCCATCATAACTTTGCTTACCTCATCCCTCATAAACTGTAGGGAAGGTTGCTGCCTGTTGTTTGTGTTTCCTCATTTGGGTATCTTTATGGCTACAGTCTCTCTTTCTGCTGGGATAACAAGCAGCGGACTGGCAAGTATGAGGTGCTGCAGCCCAGCTGCCGTCCTGTTATTGGACCTCAGGTCTTCTGACAAGTCATCCTGCTGTGGCCTTATTGGTGCTCAGGGCTCTTGGTCTCGATGTAAACAGCACATTCCTCAGCGTTTACCAGTTTAATTGCTGTTAATCACGTCCTCAGTTATCAATTCATGCTGTTCCTTCAACTCATGCTGCTCCTCGTGCCTTCACATAAGTAATTCCCACTTATAATTCATTCAGACCAATCTTAACATTTCCCTTTCAGGCGGGATAGGAAGGGTAG
>WAAB01001467.1:17425-30844 GCA_013389865.1 Piaya cayana | reverse complement strand
AGAAGAGGAGGCTGAGGGGAGACCTCATTGCTCTCTGCAACTGCCTGAGAGGAGGTTGTGGAGAGGAGGGAGCTGGGCTCTTCTGCCAAGGGACAGGGGACAGGACAAGAGGGAATGGCCTCAAGCTCCACTAGGGGAGATTTAGGCTAGAGATTAGGAGGAAGTTTTTTATGGAAAGGGTGATTGGGCAGTGTCAGAGGCTGCCCAGGGAGGGGGTTGATTCGCCTTCCCTGGAGGTGTTTAAGGCACGAGTGGACAAGGTGCTGAGGGACATGGGTTAGTGTTTGATGGGAATGGTTGGACTCGATGATCCGATGGGTCTCTTCCAGCCTGGTCATTCTATGATTCAGCACTGCTCCCTTACTTGCTATACAAAGTCACTTGCTATGACCTGCAGATTTGCACCAGTCCCAGCAGCTCTCCTCCCTTTGCGGCATAACAGCTCCTGGTATTAAAGTCTACTTCATAGTATATGGTTGTGTATGCATGAACAGCATTCAGAGTAAAACTATCTTGGTTTAGAAATGGATTTAGTTAAACTGGCACAATCCACTTGGTATAACACCTGCATCGATTTGCAGATGCTCTGTTTTGATTGCAGTTCACTTTATTTCTCACAGAGCGGTTTGTTCACGTTCCTTTGCAGGCAGAGCCTCTGCAGTCTGAGTTCAAAGAATTTCCTAGCTTGGAGCACCACTCTGGGCACTGCATACTCTTGTTAGCCTGTGGTCTACTGTTGATATACCACATCTCTTAATGACTAAATGATGTGATTAAATAAGATCAGGGCCAAGGTATCAAGCCAGAGCAGAGAACCGGCCCCCTTTACAATTTAGGCACTGCTGAATTACATCGCTCTTCCCCATCTATAAGATAAGGATGAGACTCAAAAAAAAAATTGAATTCTGTGGATGGATGAGGAGCTTTTAGATGCACAATGATGCCTGACAGTTTGACTGAACATCCAAATAAAATGTGACAGTGACTCGGTGCTCTTATAGCAGCTAAAATGTCCTGCTCTCACTTTCTTCTGATTTTCAGCAGACAATACCAAGAGCTAAAAGAAAACACAAGCACGGCAGTTTTCTGATTGCAGCCTTGCTAATTCGTGGTAGCAAAACAAGGTGGAAACAGAAAAATTGTATTTACATAAAATTTCTCTATTTCCATGGCAACGTTACAGGGATATATTTAGCTCTAGTTATGTCCTGTAACATCTATGTACTTGGATGTAAGATTTACTTATAGGGTGACTGTATTTTGAAGACTTTGTGGGAAAAGTGTGCATGGCAGTTTCATCTGAGCAGCTAGCCAATGGCAGGGGGAAAAGAAATTGTGCTTTCTCATGCACCTTCTTCACCAATTTCTTTTGACCGCCACATCAAGGCAGGTGCTATAAATCAGACAGAACTGATTTTAAGGAACACAAGGCTATTCCATCTAGCAAAAGAGAATGAACAAGAAAAAAAGAAGTGAATATACTGTAGAACCTGGGCGGTCTGAATTAAATTTGTGAGTTTAAAGGCAGAGGAAATAAAACAAACAGTGAAAAAAACATTATTTGCACATGCTATGATCACACTTTTTTTTTTTTTTTTTTTTGATTGCGTTAGCCAGTGAGATGTAGGTAGGCCAGGCGGGTGAATTGACTGTGCTCCAGGCACACAGTGGGGAACAGCATCATTAGTGCAGGACACCTTAGATAGCCAGGGTGAAAAGTATTCTAGAAAAATAAACCATGATGGTCTTATTACTCTTCCATAAACGCTGAGGACAGACTCAGCGTGACACTAGGTGGAATTAATACAGATCCTCTTCTGAAAGACTCAGTGGTTAGACTAAAGGCAGCTTTCAGCCTGGCCTTCATGTCTGTGGCACAGAACAGCAACTCAGGACTGAGCAATAATTAGTGACAATAATTATGACTGCAGCATAAGGACTTTTTTTTTTCGGTTTCTTTCTAATTGCTGCACAAGAGTTCCTTTCGATCTTTGTTTTGTCCTTCAGCAATTCAGGTTCCTACCTAACTTCAAAGATTTTATGGGCAAATGATGATTGATTAAAACTCTGGCTTTTTTTCCTTAATTTTATGTATGGTGCCTATTGCACTGACTTGTAAAGCAGGGCTCAAATAAATGTGAATCATCTACTTTATGCTCCTTGGCAGCATCAATTACCTCTACAACAGTTGTTTGCCTAATTTATGCTTAAAGACCTCTGATACTAGAGACTCCACAACTTCCCTAAGGAATTTGTTACTGGGCTATGCTACACTGGCCATTAGAAAATATTTCCCTGTGATTTACCTTGATCTTGACAGGGACTCATGAAGCCCATTACTCTGTTTCTCACATACCACAGAGGCAGACACCACACTATCCACTTTTTTTTGCAACAGCCTTATGAGTAGTTGTTACCACATATACAATTATTCTTCTCTCCAAGACTAAAGGACTTGCGTTTGCTCAGCCTTTTCTTAGCCCATGGTTTCTAGCCCTGTGATCATTCCTGTTGCTCTCCTCCTGGCTGTACTGACTTGCATCAACGTGCTGAAAATGCAAAAAAATATATTCCAGCTGCGGCCTAACAAATTTTACAGGATATATTCATAATTTATTTTTTTTCCCAACATATCCCATTCCTGTTCGCCTTTGGATCCTGTGTACCTTCAGGTCCTTTCTGTTTTGTTTCACCTTCTATGTTTATATTGCTTACTAATCAAGTTGATGAGCAATTTTGTCCTTGAAAGCATAGAGAAGACATTGAATTCTACGAGTTATTTTATTTCTAGTCCTACTCAGCAGTGGAGTTAAGGCACTTAAGTCTGTAACTCCTCCTTTCTTCCTCTTGAAGTGAGCACTAATTACATCTGATTCTCTGCCCAGAAGTGAATGTTACCTGTTAAATCTGTTTCATACTTAGAAAACTCCTGTAAATATTGTACTAGGAAGGGTGCCACCAATTTAAAAGCATCTAAAGGATTTGAATAATTCCCGACACAGTCTTTTCTTATTGTAGGCTCACATTTTACTGCTCAGTCACTGCTGTTAATTGTGCCAGGCATCTAGCTGAACTTCTACTGAAAACTAGTTAAAAAACCCCCAAAAACAAAAGACAAACCCACTGCTGCTTTCTCCTAGACGTCTTTCAATAAATCTCCTTTACCAGGGCTTGTTTGTATGAGGATTGTTTCTTTTGCTGCCCTTATTTCATGTTATTTTCTGCCCCAGCCTTTCAAACTTTAACTTTTGAACATCAGTTATTCTTCCAGGGGCTGGAGAACAGACCTGATGAGGAACGGCTGAGAGAGCTGGGGGTGTTTATCCTGGAGAAGAGGTTGAGAGGAGACCTCATTGCTCTCTACAACTACCTGAAAGGAGGTTGTGGAGAGGAGGGAGCTGGGTTCTTCTCCCAAGGGACAGGACGAGAGGGAATGGCCTCAAGCTCCACCAGGGGAGATTTAGGCTAGAGATTAGAAGGAAGGTTTTTACGGAAGGGGTCATTGGGCATTGGAATATGCTGCCCAGGGAGGGGGTTGATTCACCTTCCCTGGAGGGGTTTAAGGGACAGGTGGACGAGGTGCTGAGGGACATGGTTTAGTGTTTGATGGGAATGGTTGGACTCGATGATCTGGTGGGTCTCTTCCAACCTGGTGATTCTATGATTCCAAATCAGGACTAAACAACCTGACCTGTTTTCTGCTTTATGCTTCAAGCCTGTGTTTAACTCTGGGATGTGCTGTCCCTGAGCCAAGTGATGACAAAACACTTGATCCCTGACTCCATCGCTACGCTCCCACTTTTTCTGCATGCACGGGATGCTGCTGACAATGTTCCAAGTTCTCTTTTGCCAGCAAGTAAGGGAAAAGTCCTAGCATTCCTGTAACTACTTCTAGCTTCAAAAACAGGCAGAAAACCTGGGGTTTTGTCAGCAACTAATTGTTACTGATAGTTGCTAGTATCTTTAAAAGCAATTATTTTTCCTTTTAACTCTACCAGAAGAGAGGCTGAAACTATCATCCCAGGCAGCAACAGTATAGCAGTCAGTGTAAGGGCAGAAATAAAAAGAAGAAAGCTGGACTAGCAGTCTGTAATGACCTGGATGAAGGCATCAAGTGCACCCTGAGCAAGTTTGCAGATGACACTAAACTGTGCAGAAGTGTGGATCTGCTGGAGGGTCGGGAGGCTCTGCAAAGGGATCTGAACAGGCTGGATCCATGGGCTGAGTCTAATAGGATGAGGTTTAACATGGCCAAATGGCGGGTCCTGCACTTGGGGCACAACAACCCTGAGCAGCTCCAGACTAGGAGAAGTCTGGCTGGANGGGTGTTTATCGTGGAGAAGAGGAGGCTGAGGGGAGACCTCATTGCTCTCTGCAACTACCTGAGAGGAAGTTGTGGAGAGGAGGGAGCTGGGCTCTTCTCCCAAGGGACAGGGGACAGGACAAGAGGGAATGGCCTCAAGCTCCACCAGGGGAGATTTAGGCTAGAGATTAGAAGGAAGGTTTTTACGGAAAGGGTCATTGGGCATTGGAACAGGCTGCCCAGGGAGGTGGTTGATTCGCCTTCCCTGGAGGGGTTTAAGGCACGAGTAGACGAGGTGCTGAGGGACATGGGTTAGTGTTTGATAGGAACAGTTGGACTTGATGATCCAGTGGGTCTCTTCCAACCTGGTGATTCTATGATTCTATGATAAATCATTTAGTGCAGATCTAACAGTGTCCAGGGAGACAAGCAAGCATCATTCAAAACCTACACCTAGTCTCACACTCTGCATTGATGTAGATTCTGGAAAATAAGACACATTTGGCTTGAGTGAATTAAGGGAAACCTAATATTTCATAGTTAATAAGCACCTATGCATTGCTATTATCTTCTGCATGTATCAGCTGATTTATAATTCACATGTTGAATACTTGCACAAAAGCTACAGATTGACAGAGGATGCGATGCACAACCTGGAGCTGCTGTGGTCTTACCCTAGAGTAGAGGATGTAGTTTCTCTGCACCTCAGGTTCCGCATCATTAAAGTTGTTCTGACATCTAAGCTGTGTTTTAGATGTCTGAATGACAAATGCAGAAGGGGAACATGGATTCATAACAACCCCTGGTTGGAACTGTGTTCCCTCACTGAAGTCGTCGTAAAATTCCACTATTTCCACTGATTTTGGCTCTATTTAAAAGTGCTGTAGTATGGCTACTACGAGCAGCCTGTTTCTGGGCTTCCATTTACCTCTCAGACAGCACAAAGCTTGGAATGCAGAAGAGGGCTTGAAATCCCGTATGTTTAGCTTTGGGAGACAGACAGATTTTTGATGATTATGGAAAAATTCATTTATCTTATTTGGTCATTGACACTATAAATAATTTATTTATTTATCTAGGGCTAAAATTATTTTTTGCTGTTGGTGTTTGGTTTTTTACAAAATACAAAACAATAATTTAAATTATTCTGAAAAAGATGGGATTATTTTGAGAAGTATTGTTTCTCAGAAGTGTATCTGAGAATTCTTGCTTGAAGAGTATTAAGAAAAAAGACACTGACACTGGCAGAACCCAGCTCCACCAGAATCATCAAGGTTGCAGTAATTAAAGCTTGAAATTAAGTTATATATACAGCATAATCTTCCCTCTGCCATTACTGCCTTACTGCAGTCACGTTGCTTTGGGAACTGAATGAATAGAAGATCATTGCAGAAAACAAAACCCACACTAATTCCCTTTCTGGATATATTTCAGTTTGGGATATTTGTATCTGGGTAACAATAACATGAAGTCTTAAAAAGGCTAAAAATAAAAATATTAATTTAGTCAAACGACTAATACTGGGTTTTCATTTTGTTTAAGTATGCATGAACACAACTGATTTATGATTTCAAATAATATATCTATGTATTATTAAAAATGTGAGGAAATGCACCAGAATAAATGCATAGGTTTGCTTTCTTAGCCAGTCTACTACACCCAAAGTCAAGAGACAGCTCAAAAACAAAATTCTAAATTTAGCGATTAGATTATATAAAGTTTTAACTGTCATCTCCACGATTATTTGCCTTTACATTCAGAAACAGGTTTTTTTTTTTTTTAATGTTCCTGCTTTCGGAAGAGCGAAGCAGCCTCAAGGATGAAGACATTGCACCAAGTGTGAACACAAAAAATCATGTACAGACATTTCTGTACAGTCTGACATACGTGGGAGAGGATAACGCACACACCTTCCCACACAAATCCCAAACAAGCCGTCTTCGTGCAGAGACCATGAAAATCTCCTCTCAAAGTGGAAGTAGGACACAGCATCAGAGGAGGTATATAAGCTTTGCTGTAGTAGGTCCTTAAATCCATCCGCACACTAGCAGATTGTATGAATTCAGTGAAGAATTAACATATCTTTCCTCTGCATTCCTGCACCACTCACTGAACCTCTCTGCTTGGCTTAGAGCAGCTCTTAGAACCCTCCAAAGTGTGCTCGAGTTTTATTGTTTGTATAATGATTGGAAGACAAAGCACTACATAGAATCATAGAATCGCAGAATCGTAGGATCATAGAATAGTAGAATCATAGAATCGTAGACTCGTAGAATCATAGAATCGTAGAATCGTAGAATTGTAGAATCGTAGAATCGTAGAATCATAGAATCATAGAATCACAGAATCATAGAATCCCCTGTCTCCAGCACTTTTTTCTTCATTAACCACAGTCACGTTATAAACCAGCAGAAAAAAACCCCGTACAATAAATAAGGTTTTAATCAACTTCACAATAAGAAAAAAAAAATTAAAAGTATTACAGATGCAATTATGACCACGCTAAAAGAAAACTCAAAAGTTTATACATCTCTATATGTGGATTTTGTAAACTAATGGAAAATTAAATTAAAAATTTAAAAGTAAGCGGGGAGGAATTGTGCAAAATCAGGTGTCATCCTTAAACCCAACAGCATAAATCTGCAAAGCTTTTGAATGCAAACTTTAGCAACATCACAGTAATTCTATCAAATCTAAATAAGAAGTGGATTCTGTATTTTGAGCAAGTTATCAAGGAGCAAGAAATGTTTTTGAAGCCAGTACTGACCTTGGTTTTGCCATTAGAAAACGAAAAAGGAAAAAAATAATAAAAACACAGTTTGAAGTAGATCTAAAGCTGCTGTCAATGATACCTGATCCCAGCTCAGGCCCCAGTAACCTCCAGCATCGCAGAGGATGCGGCTGATGGAAAACTCTTTCTGGCATTGTTACATCTCACTCACCGCAGAGATTTGCCAACTGCAGCTCTAACATACTTGTAATGGTGCCATAATATGACACCTTAATTAGCCGTGGCTGCAAATCTGTTCCTTCTGCACCAACATATTCTAGTTTTCTTTCAGTTAAAATATCTCTTAATTTGTGTGTGTGTGTGTTCTAATTAAAAGGGTCTATTTTAATGCTTTCGATTAATTTATCATGCTTCTTAAGACAGATGTTTTATGAATAATGTAAGTGTTAAAGGGTCAGGCTTACAATTGTTTCAAAGGTGAGGGAGGGTGACGTTTCTCTTGCCCATCTGCGAAACTCTCCACTTCAACTCTGCATGTAAAAAGTCTACATTACTGTATCTATTGAATTTTCTGTGTTTGAATTCCTACTTATGCAGAAGTAACACTGCTTCCCTTGAAAGCTTGGCCTAAACGTAGCACCATCGCTTGCTAAGCCTAATTTTGATCTTATATTTAAGAAAGTAACGTCGAAATCATGTATTAGAAAATTCAGCATTTTTTTTTTGCCTTTGCCTTTGTTACGGAATTTTTACGAAACATACTTCTAAACAGCACTGCTCTCCAGGTCTGATTCACAGAAGTGTTTTCATTTATTCATCCGCTAGGGGTGAGCCCTCACCTCATGAGACGCAAAGCCCCATCTCAGTCTTTTGAAGGAAGGAATAAATCATTAAGAATAATAAGCGAACCTTAGACAGCTTGCAGGGAGGAAGAATGTGACTGTAAAAGGAGTTTAGCTTGTTTATTAGTTGAAACAAGGAGGGTCTCCCAGCAGGAACAAAGGACAGACTTGAGCTCACTAAGAGGACACAATGAGGAAGGAGATAAGATAAAGAGCATCAGAGGATTCTGAAGACACAAAGGGACTGTGATGTACATTTGAAAGTGGGTGATAAGATATGATAATGAATTCTAAGTATCTTTAAGCAATACCTGCCAGAATGTGTAACCAGTATGTTGCGGAGTCCCACACCAGTATTTCTTGGAATCTATATGAATATGTATGTTTAACCAGCATAAAAGTCCTGTGAGCAGCCACAAGGGACACAGACATTAAGCTAAGTGATTCCCTGAGTGTCTGACATCCTATTATGTAATAAAGCAACACTTGTTCAATAATCAAATTGGCTTTGGTTATTGAGTTTGGCCTTTTCTACAATACCTTGGGAATAGCCTCACTCAAGGCTTGCAGGCTGTAGCTGCCATCTATCCCACCTCTTCATGCTTTCCCAAAACAAAATTCACACTCTACTATATCTCTGCCATGGTCACTCAGTGCCCTCTTCATCCGAAATACAAGAATAAGTTTCCTGGGCAGTTGTTCAGGACCTTCAAAGCAACTAGAATTCCTAAGATTCGTTTCTATTCTAGGTCCCCAAGCCAAAATTTGCCTCCTGGCGATGGTGCTAGGAACAAACATTGCTGTGAAATATTTGTGAAGAAAGTATGCGTTTTAAAAAAATCAAAATCACAAAAAAATGCGACACCCACAAGGACATAACTGGAAGGAATAAAGAAATTCTCAACTGCTAGAAAGAGGAGGTGGTCATGATGATTAGGCTTTGGATCTATTATGTAGGTGCCTGGTCCCTTTGAAAAGCTCTCTCAGACTGCATATTAATATAATTATGAGTTTTCTGAAAAGGAACGTTACATGGTTTGTGCAGGCTCCCGAAAGGAAAACGACAGCTCACATTCCGCTGGGAAATGTGACAACACTATCAAGGCAGCCCGCTTTTATTTTCTGAGCAACTGAAATTCCAAAATGCCACATGTCATCTGCAGATGTGTAAACCTAGATTTACCACCAGCTACTCTGTTTTCAGAAAAGTCGACAATGGATTGAACTGGAATGATTAATTTCTGTCTAATGATGAAATCTCCCTGTGGATTCGGTGCTCTGTCCCAGAAATTTAAGCAATGCTGAGCACATTACTGATAGCTAATATACAAAAGGTCACCAATATTACCCTTGGTGAGAACCACTAATACTTGAAGACACTGCAGGAGACTTAAGGTGTCTTTCTGTAAGATGTAGAACTTTATTTTTGTGAAAATTTTTCAGAATCCTGTTTCCACATATGTTTTTCCTGGTTTCTGCATAGATCTATCTACATGTAATTCCAAATTTTGCTGCTATAATGGAGATCTCCAAATGAAGCTACAAAAATTAAGTTTTTGTTTCTCAGTTATTACGTCACTCTTTCCAGCGTTCAGAAAAAAATGAGTAAAAGTTTTTGACCAGAACAAAACTGTTGTGCTAGGTAACGTTTTCTTCCAGTACTCACAGAACTGAGAGCGAGCAACTTTGCTTTGTGGATAGATCATATTCCCCATGCAAATAATTCAGCTTTTTCCAATCTGCAATGCTCAGGGCTATTTCTGTAGAACAGGGACAAGAATTTTTGACAAATTCATGTAACACGAGTGCTTTCCAGTGAGTGATGATAACAGACAGCTCTGAGCGTGCTGCCATCTCCAGCGCCTGCTTCAGGTTCCGTGGTCTGAAAAGCTGCTCACGGCAGAGAAGCCTGGGGGTGCTGAACCAGCTCAGGCACGTGTCTTACAGGCCACTGGTAAATAGCAATTTTCAACTGGGATTTACAGCTAGAAAAAACACCAGCCAAACATGACAAGCTGCAAGGAAACCTATGGAATCAGTGGAAATGAAATGAAATTTCTGGTATCTTCAAAGAAATCAAAACATGTGTGCTGGGTTTTTTCTAACGCAGTAACACTGTAATTCAAATATCTCTCAGCCTGCAGTCAATGTGGTAACTCTCAAATAGAGCTGAGACCTTCTGATATAAACTACTAGACTAGATCCAATGACCATCACTTTGTCCCATGTTATCACTGCACGCTGAGGGATGGAAATAGGGTTGCAATATATGTTCATTTGTGCATTTTAATTTAGGACCCTGCTTTTCATATCATGTCCAAGAGACTTAAAAATTAGGAGTAGGTTTAAATTTATTCCCCTACTGAAAAACAGGCATAGGATAATTAGGAATCCGTCTGATACACAGTCCGATCTTTACTGATTAGTCTGGCGACCCTTATGAGACCTAAAATGCTTTTATTCTTACAGAGTAACTTCCACATTGAAGGGATTGTGGTATTAAAATCTTGTTTATAAAAACTGTTTGACTGGAAATCTCAGTAAATGAAATTGAAGCATGGAATGAGACACAAGACTGTCAGCCAGGATTAAAACCTTTTCATCTCGCATCTCTGAATGTAAAATTAAATCACAGTTAACAGCAACAAGCTATTTTGGCCTCATTTAATAAAAAAGCTAGATTCACATTGATCAGAGTCAGAAAACAATCTGATTAAAGAACTATGAACAGTCTTGTTGAAAATTATGTCTCTTCTTAACAATCTAGTTATTACCACCTCACTCTTTACAATGCCATAATTCACGGGTTTTTTAATCATAAATCTTCTGGTTTGCTCTGACATGAAGTGTTAAGTATGATGAAGAAACAGTTAAAAATTCAATGCTTTTCACTGTTTTGTATGGTCTAAAGAAGTAGCAAGAGCAACCAAGCCCCCATTAGACTTTGCAGGCTGTGGTTGAACAGATTTGTTGGACTAAACAGGGCTAATGTAAGATGGATTAACATTATTTTTAACATATTTCAGAACACGGGGTGCTACTCCTGCCTTGGATGAATCAGCTGCACTGGGCACAATAAGAGATGTGAATGGAAACATCAATGATGAATTAAAAAGAAACTCAGGAGTGTGTATATATATATAAAAGTCCTTGTCCTCAGAGGTTTTGATCACCTAAACTTCATGCAACAATCATGGACATGAATATAACTGGATTTCAGTGTCTGATTACTGCTTCAGCTGATGGTTGCGCTGAAAAGAAGGGGCATCAGCACCAGAAATGCAAAATAAGAAATAATGCAAGGGCAAAGCAGGTGAAGTACATGCAGAAGCCTTTGCTATGGGAAAAAACCCTTCCAGAGAACCTGTAATCAGCAGGGGAGTGGAAAGGCTGCTGTGATGATGAGATGATGCCAAACTTGCCTTGTCCAGCAATGCAAAGTAAAGGTTTGAAGGAGGATGTAACCGCTGTCTACAACTGTATCACGATAAATGTCAAGCAGCAGAGAAGAAAAAGGTTTAATCGATGGAACTCTCGGCACATCCCAAAACTAGCTATGAATATCTTAGGCCAGAAATGAGAAAAATGCTCTCGACTGTGAAAGCTGCGGCTATTCAGGTCAACCTTCCAAGAAGTGTAGGGAGGTCAAACTGCTCCTAAGGGGATGCTCAGTGCTTCAGCACATGATACGGCTCCTATAAGGGCAGCAACCGCAGCAAGACGCTAAGGGGGTACCTGTCACTGCAGAGAGAAACTAATTCATCTTCCTTTAGAAGAGTTTGTGTGAAACGTCAGGCCCAGCCGGATCACCTCTCCCAAAGCAGAAGAGCAGCAGGCAGCCTCACTCTCTGGATGCTGAGACATCACACTGTGATCTAACAGGTGACACCTGTCATCCAGAAAGGGAACTTTGCCTTTAAGGTAAAGGTTAGGTTGCATTAGGGGTTTTTTCACTGAAAATCAGCCTTTCCCATTTTTCTACTGTTGAGAACTTCTTTTATAGTGTGTTGGACGTTTTTCTCTTTCATACTATAGTTTTTTGAATGGCTTTAAGCTGAAGTTTCTAGCAGCTTCTGTGAGTTGTACTTCTTAGGAAACACTTTTTCTTCAAGAACTTGTGCAGTGGGACTGGATGAAGACACTCAGGCTGGAAGTAGGAAGGCCAGGAGAGAAGTGATGAGCTAGGAGGACTTTGTTCTGTGAATGAACTAGACATGACACCTGCATCGCTCTTTAAGTATTGATGTCAACTCAGAGCTTGTCAGGGTGAGCACCTGACTGTGAGGTGGCAGCAGGACGCAAAATGTTTCAAGCAAGTAAGGAGAATTGACTTTCCTCTCTGCACAGTGCTCCACTGCAGGAATTCCAGATGAGGAATGTCTTTTGTCGGGCAAGCACAGCTCAGGCTGCAAGACACGTCAAAGGGTAATGATTTAAGGGCCTGCTAGCTTCACTTCAAGGGGGAACGTAGAGCAGAGGGAACTAGGAGATCCAAAAAAAGTGATAAAAAGGAAGGTTACTGCAGAAAATTGCTTCTTTCAAGCTGTGAGAAAACTGGCAAACGTACATTCCGCTCAGTCTTTTGGCAGACACCAAAGGGAGCTCTGCAGACTGAGCTTCTGCGGGGTCTTGTCATAGAATCATAGAATCACCAGGTTGGAAGAGACCCACCGGATCATTGAGTCCAACCAGAAGGTCACCAGTCTCTAGGTTATCCTAACCCATAACTGATAAACTTCCTGTGCTGAGGACTCCAGAACTGAATGCATGACTCCAGAGAAGGTCTCACGAGAGCAGAGCAGAGGGAGAGAATCCCCTTCCTCACCCTGCTGTGCTCATTTCTTTTGATGCAGCCCAGGATACGCCTGGCTTTCTGGGCTGCGAGGGCATGTTGCTGGGGCTCATGTGGAGCTTCTCATCCACCAGCACTCCCAAGTCCTTCTTTTCAGGGCTGCTCTCAATCCATTTTCCACCCAGCCTGTAATTGTGCTTGCCCCAACTCAGGTGCAGGACCTTGCACTTGGATCTAACCTCATGAAGTTCACACAACCCCACCTCTCAAGCCTGCTAAGGTTCCTCTGGACAGCATCCCTTCCCTCCAGCACGTCAACCATGCCACACAGCTTGTATTGCTCCTTTTTGTAAAACGTCTTTTTCCAGTCACTTTTTTTTCTCCCTCTCCTCGAACCCTGTGTGCAGTTGTGGGCCCCTCCCCACCAGAAGGATGTTGAGGGACTGGAGCAAGTGCAGAGAAGAGCAACAAGGCTAGTGAAGGGGTTGGAGAAGAAGAGGAACGGCTGAGAGAGCTGGGGGTTTTTATCCTGGAGGAGGCTGAGGGGAGACCTCATTGCTCTCTGCAAGTGCCTGAGAGGAGGTTGTGGAGAGGAGGGAGCTGGGCTCTTCTCCCCCACCATGAACTAGGTATGCCACAATGAGTTAATAAAATCCCTACGAAAAGATGTAATTGTAGAAAAATGCTTGCCAAAATCAAAAGGACGGGATGTCATCCAGAGGGACCTGGACAGGCTGGAGCAGTAGGGCTT